>NDXB01008593.1:148960-168021 GCA_002631895.1 Agapornis roseicollis
TTTGTTTTTTTTTGGTTTTTTTTTGTTTTTTTTTTTTTTTTTTTTTTTTGGGGGGGGGTATATGTGTTTGGTTTTGTTTAGGGTTTTTTTACGGGGTTTTAATAGGGTTTTTAATTAGGGGTTTTATTTATGCATTTGGGGCTAATTTGACCAGATAGTGTTCTGCTAAGCTTGCATTGCAAGAAGAATATGTGCATGTCACCTGAGATATGCTTAAAACAAACTGGGGGTTACTTCAAGAAGTGAGTGGCTGGACTCTTGAATGCTGAATCCTGCAGTTATCTTAGCTGCAAAAGTAATTAAATTTGATTATTTTTTCTCTCATTATACTGGCACAAAATAAGAGTGGGAAAATGTCACTGAAACAATTAAAACTGGCAGTGAAAAATAAGAGTTGTTTTGGATTGGATTTTTTTAGTTCTTTCCCATACCTCCAGCATAGTTACATTTATAACTGAGTGTGTGTCTCTTGTGGTCTCGATTACATCCTGTGTTTTTAGCTGGCAGCGTTTCCTCTGCAGAGGCCCTGTTCTGTATGCCGGCATATATTTCTGTGTATATTAAAAGAACAGAATCAAGATGAAATAGTAAATGAAACTACCCCCCCCCCCCAAAAAGGGGGTTTTTTAATATTAATACTTGGAACAAAACAGGCAGTGTATCTATCATTGTGTTTCTTTTTGTTAAACCAGTGAGTGCTAACTATGCATTGTCAATGAAGATTGAACCATTCATTTAAGTCGTCAAATCTGTTATACAGACCTCTCTCCCATTCTTTAAGTATTTAAAGACTCTTACTTCTTCAGTAACATTTTTTGGTAGTGGAGCTTGGCTTCTTCAAAGTATTCTGTGTTTCAGAATCAGGATGTAAATCCTCACCTCCAGAAATGTCTTTTTATTTCAGTTTGCATAGAAGCAGTTTTGGAACAGTGAACTCCTCTAACAGCTGTATTCAATCTTGAGTAAAATCACTTCCTGAAAAAAATGAAATTAAACTTAATATACAAGCTTGCTTGGAATATAATACCATGGAATTATGGAACTTTGTGATTATGAAACCAAATCCATTCACCCTGCTGAGGTAATTTCTTGTAAATTGTATGCTATGGAAATCTTTAATCAATGTCAGTGTTTTTAAAGCTAAAATTCGTACTTTTCGAATACGCTTTTTATTTCCCCTCACCCATAGAGTGCATTAGTTTGCTGGGGTTGTTTTGGGGTTTTGTTTTTGAGTTTTGGTTGGGTTTTTTTTCCCCCAAAGACTTTTCTGCTGTGGTTGTGCAAGGTGAGAGAGGAGTTAGGGCACAAAGAATGGCACCCTTACCTTCTCTAAGTGTTTGGCGTTATAAATCCAGTCATGAAAATCATGAAACTGATTAATAAAAGGCAAGTATGTAAAAGCTGCATCTGATTTTGTAAAAAATAGTAATTTAAAAATCAAGCAGTTCTTCAGTTTAACATTGCTTGTTACATGGAAGGGGTGGGTGGTATTCTGTATTTTTTACATAAATATATTAAAGATGAAATGTGAGATTCTGGATGTATTTATACTGCAATCCAGAGGTAGAAACTGAGCTAGCCTGCATACTGGTATGCATCACTCTTGTGGTATAGACTAAAACCACAGAATAATACTCAGCTCACAGCCAGACTTATGCCAGTGAAGCTAAAACCCACCTTGCGGTGACTGTACAGCTCATGGTGCATGGGCTTCAAAATGCAAAGCATAACCAAAAGCATCCATACTCTGAAGCTGTGTGTTAGAATTGTTGACATAGGTCTGGCGTTCTTCTGACATAATGATTCAGGACTTCAGAACACAACCAAAAAAAGACCAACACACCAAACTGAAATTGCTCAGTTCTATTCAGATTTTAAATAGAGGAATGGGATGTTTAAATACTTGCAGAGACTGAGGAGTTGAGTCAGTCATTGGGGTCGTGCCTTAGCTGGCACGTAGGTAAATGTGTTCTGTATGTATTTCTCCATTCAGTAGCTTGGAAGCAGGAAATAAGGTAAAGATTCAAATGTGGTTTTCTTGTATTTGGGATGATACCATAGCCACAGGTTAGAGTCTATTCCCCTTCTTCCTTATTAGCATTTCATTATTTTACATAAATGGTGACCACATTGGTAGGAGAAATTGAAAGAGATCCACTCCTAAATGCTCAAGGCAGCAGGCGCTAAGATGGGGTGCGAGTACTTGCTCCAGGTTGAATTTAAGGCTCTCATTTCCCCTGGGATGTTCCAAATGCATGTTTTTTCTGCAACTACTTGCATGTATGGTTTTCTTCTGAAGCATGTGTGGTTTCTCTTCCTTTTCCCGTTTCTCATGGCATGAGTAACCTAAGGGCCTACCTTGGAGCAGGAAATTCCAGGAGGTGGAAGGCCACCTACTCTGTCCTACAATAGCTAGCCAAGTGCCTGACACACTGCCATTTAACTTCCTATGCTGTCAGCTGTACAGAGAAACCTTACTTTCAGCAGGAGTTTTGCTTTAAAATCAAGTTTTCCTTCCTGATTTACCAGGAAGGAACAACAATATCAACAACGAAGTAATTTGAAATCTGTCTGAATTCCAAGAAAAGTTGAGTTTTGTGTAAATGCTGACCTTTGGCTGTATTTAGCTAACAAATTTCTCCTATGTGTCATGTTATGGATTCTGGAAAGTAAAAAAGGTAAATGTTGGTATGCTTATGTGCCCAACATTGCCCATTTGAGAAGGACAGTCTTTAACTTCAGTAATGTTTGCTATTTTTATGGTCCATCAGCGTAGAGAACTTTGAGGACAAGTTAATTATTTAGTGTGAAGTGGTGGGGTTCTCTTACTGCTTTATATGCCATTTTGCTTTATTTTTGGAAAATGTAAATTGCAGTAATGCAACAGGCTACTTACTGCAATACAAATATTTTTGCACAAAAAAAAGGTACACATTGGCAGTGTTAATGCAAATAACAATAATTGCTTTCACCTCCCTTGAGCTAGGTTATGGCTCTTAGGGAAGCAAAGTATACCTTAGGGCTTTGGCTGCTTTATGGTTGGAACACCCTATTTTAGTTGGCTTTTTTTGTAAAAGGCAGATTATATGCTCATTGTTTTACGATAAAGCCCTCTTGGGAACAAAATTAGATTCCTTCTTAGCATGATTTCTGTGTTTTTTTGGTTGTGGGTTTTTGGTTTTTTTTAATCCAAATTCATATAACTACATTTAAATTCTGCCCACCCCAACCAGTTTCTTCCTTTTTATCACCAACAAAAGAACTGAGCATTTTTTCCATTCCTTATCCAGATTGTTAAGATGCCCCTGAGGACCTTTGTTTACAGTGTCTTCTCATTCTTTTTTTTTCCTTGACATTCTCCCCTCCCTCCAGCAGTGAGATACTAATTAAAGAGAGGACACGGTGACCCTGGGTTGTTTAAGAGTAGCAGGGGAGGGGTGGTGGCACAATGACAAAACCATCCCTGCAGGAAGTAATCAGGCTGGAGACCCAGCACAATGCTCACTTCCATCACCTGAAAATCCCTTTCAGTTTGGAGAGTCCAGCCCAGAAGCAGATTTATTTTCCCTTTAATAAAGTATCTTCATTACAAACAAAGCCTCCGTATCTCCTGTGTCGGTCTGTTTGTTTAACAGGGTCATTATACAAGTTTTTTCTTGAACAGTTACTGAAAAATATTTCTCTTCATTGTTTGTAAAGTAAAAGCAGTACTAATAGTAGCATGTTATCAAGTATCACCTACATATGCTTTTAGTTTCAAGGGAAAATAAGTTGGTTATCATGATATCACCCAGCAGGATTACGGTCTTATCTAGTAAATATGAATTTTGCAATTTCATGATGGCTAGTATTACTTAATTACTAACTCATAGGTGCTTGTGGTGTTTTACAAGCATTTAGCAACAAGAGAGATCCAGGATTCTTTCCAAATTAGATTTTGTAAACTGGATCAAAAAATCATCACTTTGGATTTACACCTGTGAAAATACGAGTTCTGTCTACCCAGAAACCTCCCTGCATGGCATTTCCAGCACCAGATAAAGGCAGGGTCCTGCAGCGTGTGCTGGGGCACCCACTGCCTGCTCCCATGAAGCATCCTGCTGGCGAAGCCAAGGAGGCTCTGTTGATATGATAGTGCAGCCAATGAGATAAATCAGCAGGCTCTAGCCGTAGCACTCAATCTTCAGTGTTATCTGTACAGTTTTATCTTGTACCCATCAAAGAATCCAGCTGATTTCAGTACCTATCCGCTTGGGCTGGCCTGCAGAAATCAGATTGCAGTGTTGAAGTTAGCAATGTGATACCTACCATTCCTGACCGGCATCCTTCACGTGGAAAAAAAAATCCCACTGTCTGGGAGCTGGATCAAACTCTAGACAGTGTGCTTTAAAATGCATAATTGAGGGGTTTTTTTTACCTTTATGGAGGTTTTTTTAACAAGAATAAAATCAGCTAGGAGAAACACTTAGAAAAGCCCTGTTTAAGGCAGAGGAGAGAACATCGTTATGTCTTACTCCATAGTCTGGATAAATTGTTGCCTTCTTAAAGTAATCTCGTAACTCTGAGGTTTTGTCTGGTTTTGTTTTTCTTTAAAAAGTCATAAAAACCCCTGGAGGTGTGGTGCTAACTGGAAAAGTTGTAGGTTTCATTATGCCCATTTAACTGGGTGATTGATTGTTGCACAGTCAATATGTGCAACACGGTTTGCACTTAAAACATTGTCTCTTCAGCCCAATTTAAAGTCTTAGTGTAACCAGAACATGGTAGACATGGATCCAGGGGATCAGACAGTTCCAGATATCTGACATGCCCTTCAGTGTTACAAGGTGTAAAATACATAACAAACAAACAAAAAAAGTGTATATTTTCAATTATTTTGCAAAAACCTTTGATTATACCAACCAAAACCATCCTGATTAAATACAAGGATTTATGTCAGAGTAGCTAGATTCTAGATAGCAGGCACTAGAACTTTGGTAGCATTTGTTATGTAAACTCTTTTTTTAACTCTTACTGACTCTACCAGTCCCTCAAAAACTAAGGTGCTGCCAGTTTTGATCAGCTAAATGGCCTTGCATCTTCAGAAAGACACTATGTCCCAGCACCATAAACCAGCCTGAAAAACAGATGATGCCCTTCCCTGCCGTGACTCTGTGACCCTTTGCAGCTACCCAGAGCATGAGCTGGCTGTGTAACTTAAGACCTGCGAAGTTATTGCTGTCTGAGCAACAGGAAAGACCTAATAGCGTCAAAACCTAATACTGTGGTCCCATGATCGTTAATGGCAGATCTGTGCCCTGTGGGACTGTATGGCTGTGCAAATGCAGTTCAGATCAGGTACAAGAACACATGGGCTGCATTGCTGCTGCTGAGGCAGTGTGCACAGTGCAATGGTTATGATTGTAGCGGTGAGCAATACCTGCAGCCTGCCTGGAGCTCCTGGCAGCGTTCCTATACTGGTGCCCTCTTTCTCTGCTAAATGCAGCTCCTGAGCCAGGCGGGGTTTCCAGCACTGCTACGGGAACAGCTTTGCTGTCTCTAATGCAGCAGACACTGCTCTGGGTTAAGCAGGGGTGACCAGCATCCTCCAAGGTGTTGGCTTTTTGAGAGTTTAGGTCATTTGTGGAAGGCAAAGACAGACATAAATGCAGTGACTGTCCAACGGAAGGAAACTGCTTAAAATGGGAACACTGACATTTGGGGCATCAATGGGATTGTGATGTTGCAGTAGAACGAAGGAAAAAGGGGACTTAAAAAATGCTTCTGTTTGGGTAATACTCAGAGAGCAGTACAGTTATTTGAGATTATGTTGAGGCATACATATTGCTGAACTAAAATTACCACCTTTCAAAAATTTGGGAAAAAAAATGACATACGACTTGGTTTTAAAATAACTTTTACCCAGGGGAGCCCATTTGTGCTGAGTATTCACTGCATCACATCACATGGTTAGTGCAGCATTGATCCAGTACAGAGTTCCCTAGAACTTCATTTTGTATCTCAGAGAATCACAGCATAATTGATTCAGATGAAAAAGTATCAGCCAGTGTTCTTGACATCACTGTTGGTTATTGCGCTGCCCATTTGACTGGCTTGTTATTGTTCAGATTCCTTTCTGGTTTTGTAATGGCTGTATTTCACATTAAAGTTCAATGCTTTAATTAAGGAAATGACTGAATAGGAAGTTACTGTAACCATGATTTCAGCTTTTAAAGAAGGAATTGCTGTACACGTGAGGAAATTTGTGAACTTAAGGTTTTTGTTGAATGTGCAACATCTCCACTTTGTTTTTTAAAACACTGATATTCACATGGATAAATCCCTCCATTTTCCTTCTCTTTGTGCAGCTTTATTAATTTGTTTCTAAGTGTATAGTATCTTGCAGTTTTCCCTGAAGTGTGTTTTTAAACAAAGATGATTTCATTTGCAAATTTGAGATCTGAAGACAAAACCAGTTCCATGTTTGTAAATGTCTCTTGAAATGAAAATATTGTATGTGCTGCTACGTAAAACCCTGAGTAGCTGCTTGCTTTCAGTTTGGAGTTTGCAGGCAGACTGCATCTCCACATTGCTGTTTCCTCAGCAGCTGGGTGGAATTTAGAAGTTCCTGCCTCTGTGCCTGGATCTGGCCAAGACTGTTACATGTGAAGCTGCTCTCAGCATCAGAATTGGGAAATTAATGAGTTAGGAAAAGTCTATGTATGTGTATCTGTAGATTTAAACTGTATCAATTTGCTTTTTTTACTTCATAGCATACCTGCATGGACAGCTGGCTCAGTCCAGCTAGGGAATGTGGTAATGTCTGCTCTGAAGGGTGCAATAAATGGCTGGCATGGATATAGAGAGGGAATGCTGTGGCAGCGAGAGACATCTCTTAAATCAGATCTGATATGAAAGAACTAGCAAAGTCTCAGTGAAAAAAAAAAAAACAAACAGAAGAAGCTCAGTTACTCACTACAAATACCCACTCTGCTACATAGTATGTTTATTAGTTTGATCAGCTACCAAATAATGACAGTGGTACAGTAAACAGCAGTAAGTACAATGTGTCAGCGGAGGCCTGGAGTTTCTCAGCATGAAAAAGCATGGCTTTTTATTTTTTTATCTCTGTCTTTTCAGTATCTTTACTTTACAGTTCTTGAAAGGAGCAAGGAGCAGTTTAGTAGTCCAGCACAAACAAAGATCCATAGTTAGGTATCATAAAATAATTTCCATTGCAGGGTGAGCTGCCTAGCACTGACAATCAAGAAGTAGCTACTAGTTAATGAGAGGCAAATTGCTTGGTTGTTTTAACATTTTAACAAAAGAGTTCTAGCACAGTTTTGATTCAATTCTTGAATTTTATCAGCCAAGCATAATAGAAAATCAGTAATTAGATAATTTTAAGCATTTAAACCAACTGTAGCTGAGGAATCTAAAATGCAGATTAGAAAAGGATGTATTATTTTAAATGGAAATGTTATGGTAATACATTCTAAAATTAACCTTTTAGTTAATTCAAAACTGCCTTTTGTTTTGTTAAAAAAATTAAAGGTTGTCTACATTGGTGACATTTCAAAGACTTACCCTGAATTTTTTAATGGAAAATAAGATTTTTTTTCTCTATTTCATAATGACACTAGTGAAAACTACAATAAGGAAACTCACTCAACATGAATTACATGTTTTGTGTGATTCTGCTCACATGTATTTGTGGTTAGATTTTATGTGTTTTGATACAAAATATGTAATTTATTGTTACATTTTTTTTAATGAAGATTCAGATTGGACTTTATTTTGTGGTTGAAGTCATCTCAAAGTTTTAGCTTCTCCTTTTCTTCTTTTTCATTATCTGAGAACAGTTTGATCAAATTCAGGGTAGCCAATGCAGAGCCCACTGAATATAGTCACCAAGGGATTAATACAGCTCTCTAACTTTCACTCTGGCCTAGTTCCTGTAAAATCATGTGCCTGCATGTTTTACTCATATGAACTGTCATATTGTATGTCATGGCTAAGAAGGGTTTATTCTTTCTCAAGTTACCTAATACTAAAGTAGATAAAAAACCCCTAAAGACTTAGTAATGTCAAAGAAGTTAGAAGTTTCCACAGGTTTTAGTGACTGGAGTTGAAATTAGCATTACAACATAAGGATTCTTCTTTACTTATACCTCTTGTCAGTATGTTAGTAGTTGATTTAAGAACACTCCTTTTTTTCTAGGTAATGACACTAGATTGCACACATGCGAGTGCAGGAGCTAATGCATATTCTGAAATGGTCTGAGGCGGTGTTGGGAACAACCCTTCTGTGGAATGAGGTAGCAACTTTAGTGGAAATACAATGAACAAGGCGATTCGAATAAAAGCATTTAGGCATATTTAGATTTTCAACTTTCTTTTTATGTCTTTTAAATGATGTCTGTAATTCTGATAAAAATTCTTGAGTTGTGAAGCAGTGGGCTCTGCTCAGAAAACAATCAGAAATTTCTTGGATGCAAAATATATGTTTTCATTCTGTGCAGAGTATGATTTATATAACATCTCAGCTGGCATGATCTGACATGTTTTTTTGAATTCCTTTGCAAGGCAAAAATGCCTCTAGTTGCAATTTATAGTAATGAGACTGTCGGCTGTAAAGTAGCTGATTACAGTGAAGGTATAAGAAGCAAGCATGTTTGCCTTTCCAAGCATTACCCTCTCCTAACTTCTGGAGTACCTAAGCCTGTCTTTTGCAGCACTGTTATCTGTGGGTCTCCAAAATCATCTGATTTTCCAAACATAATTTTGTGTGTGCTTCACCAAATATACTTGGATGATGACCTTGCATTGCAGGTCTGCCAGTCAGGTTAAATAATGTATCCAACAGATAACTGTGGAAAATACAGCAAATGTATAATTATGTAAGTGGATGTTCATGTAAAAACTTTTCAATGTTCTGCAGAATAGTGAGGGCTAAATTGTGTCTTAGAGTCAGAAGCAATATTATGGTCCTATCCAGTTGTCTTTTTTATGTACTTCTGGATTACATTAGCGAACAACTGGATCAGAAGTGGGCAGTTATTTGGTAGTTTTGATGGATTGGTAACAAAAAACTGATGTGCATGCCTCTATATTTACATAGATTTATGTTAAAATATTATAGAGAGAATTATTGAAATGTGCTTCCCGCTAGAAGATGGTAATCTATTTCCTCCTAGTAAGTAGTTCTAGAGGGTTCCCGTAGCTGTTTGCTGAAGTCCTTTTGGTCTTAGAGCCCCGTTCATCAAACTGCTTGAGAGTTTTGCTCTGCTCAGAAATAAGTGCAGTGAGTTGTACTGCAAGCACTGAAACTCTGTGAAGATCTGGTCCCTGGGGGACTTAGTGCAAAATTCTTTTTGCAGATCCCAGAACGGAGAAAATGCTGGCTATGCAGAACCTCTGACAGAGTCTGCAACAGTGGAAGATAGGGGAAGGAGTTGCCAAGGCAGTGAAGAACTTCAAAGAATGCTGGAACTGGGGGCGAAAGTTCAACCTAATTCTTGTGTTATCCGACCTCACTCACCCAGCTCTGTTGCAGCACATCTGCACAAAATAGCTGGGGTCTGGCAGTTGCAATAACCTCACTTTTAATGTATGGTTAAAAAAATGATTGCCATTTAAAAATGTTCGATGTAAAATTCTGTGGGGGAGCCCTAGATGGAGAGAAGCCACGTAGCCAAAATGCCACCCAGTCGCACAGCCAGCAGCACCTCCCACGGAAGCCACACCTTCCCCACCTTGCCTTTTCCTAGCTTTGTGCTCCTGCCACTTAACTTGTGATGGTCTTGTTAGAGCTTCAGTGACCCACGTCAACTCCCTGTCATGGCAGAAAGAAAAGCAGAAAGATTTCTGCTGGATTAGTGAGTTGAATCAGCAAGCAGAAGAAACAGAGGATCAAGCAGAAGGCTCAAAACCATGAAGCTTAAAGCAGGAAGGGGAAAGAGAGCAGAGATTTCCTCCTTTTCAGCATCCCTGAGTGGTTAAATGCACTCAGTAGATCACAATAGCACAGTGTAAGTGCTTCCATTATGAGTGAAATCAGGGACTTGCTGGTAAGGCTCCTATTGACCAGGCTGGGATTTCATTCCAGGTTTTATCTTTGTGTGCATTGATACTGGAGAACAGACCTGTGAAACATGATGGTGCAGTATCAGATAGATACTTCAAATCCAACTCCAGAGAATGTGTTGAAAACGACTTTCAGAATCTATTTACCTAAATAAGTGTAAAACTTAATTATGATGCAATGAAATATTTTCCCACAATGATTTGTGCTGCTGCCAGCCCATGACACTTAGTATAGAACAATTAGTAAATAACTCCATGAATTACTCCCTGAAATAAATTGTCCTAACCATCTTGATTAATTTACTGATTACTGAGCATAAATATTCAGATCATCTCTGAATTTAAAATTACAGGAACTGAAATGATGAACGTGAAGACACAGACTTGGGATAGCAATGAATTTGTGGCTGCTTTAGCTTGTAGTGAAAGTTGCAAAACCCCTGTTTGCAGCTGATGGCTGTACAGTGTGTCAGAAGATGGCTTTGGTGTTCTGCTCCTGCTCTTCACCTGTCTATAGTGAGTCAACCCTATCTTATACCTTCAGGTACAGGATCCTATTGCTCTTCAGGGAAGGGCTGCATCAGCAGGAGCACTGTCTTGTTTCATCTCTGAGAGTGGGGCTCTGCAAATTATAGAGAATCACAAGGCATGGGAAGCCTTCCATGCTGCCAGGTGCTGTGCTGGTGGAGGTTTGCCATTGCCATGACCACTGGCCAGATGACATTTATGAGTATTGCATTTAAATGGGAAGAAGAATTCTTATCCTGAAATTTGGTCTGTTAATGATTTTATTCTGTGTTACATTTGTGTTGTGTAGGTGCTACAAGGTAACAAGTACGAAATTTCAAAGCTCAGAGGGGTAAAGCATACATTTTTAGGGAAAAAAAACCCAGTTTATAGCTTCTTTGGCAGACTGAAACCCGTAATCCCTGTCAGAGAAGTACACTACACCAGGTACTTCAGGAACAATTCTGTCAATGTTTATGAGATACTTTTATTTTAAAGGTATTGAAAATGAGATAAGATTCAGACTCATTATTGAATATTTGCTTACATTCTGCCACATGATCCTATTTCTTCTGTTCGTACTCTAAATTAGGTCATTGTGTATTATAAACAAATGTCTGTTTATATGTGATTATAAAACAAACTTGGAGCATAAAGGCTATAATTTTGAAACAGATAAGATTTATGTGCCCCTGTGAAATCTATATGGAAATTAGTTTCTCACACTCCAGCTGAGATGATGTAAATGGATACCAGAGAGCGAGTACAGTGTTGTCAGTGTACTCAGGGGAGTTGGAGCACTGTAAAGACATTTGCAGGTCAGAAATGAGGTTAATTGACAGGGATGTGTGTGAGGACAGGAAAAATTTGCACAGTGCTTGTCAGCAGGTAGAGTTGTCAATTCTTCACTTGACCACTAGTATTTGTCGAACAAACACAACTGGACTTGGTTCCAGGGAAGGATAAGGAAATACAAAGGGCAAAAAGAGTCACTTTAGGACAACAACATTGTTTGGAAAGAGTATTGTTTTGTGGTTTTGATCCCACACGTGTACACCTACTGTACATAATCTCCAGTCTGGCGTTTTGCTCCTGCCAGTGTGACTGCTGTCTGCAGCAGAGGTTGGCAGAGTGGCATCTGGTCTGTTTTCTTCCTCAGGTGCACTTCAAGCCCATATCTTGAGTGGGTAAGCCTGGTTTTGCCCTAGTGACAATAACTCCCATTTTTTTTTTTTTTTTTGCATATTATGTTTTAAGTGCCTTTTTCTGCCTTTTTTTCTCTTTTCTGGTAATGACCCAGTTTGAATATAGCATGTGTTGTGATTCCAGCCTGCTCCTTATAGCCCTAGTACAAAATTTGTTTATAATGCAAATACTGCATGTTTCATTCAAGGCTTCAAAGTGTATGTCCTGTTTTATAAATGTGGAAGGACCAGGTAAGGGTTTGATTTTCTTAATTTATTTCCCATAACCACAGAGCACTGACAAATCTGAAGCTATTTCGTAGATTTAGACTACAAGAAAACAGCACACAAAGGAATAACATAAGGAATAAAATTTATGTCTGGCTGATTTTCTGTCAGACCTTCCACTCTAACAATGCACAATCATTGATCTTTTCAGTGTCATTAACTGTTCTCAATCTTTAAACATATTTTAATTGTAGGAGTCTTTTAATTTCTTTTCTTTCTTATTTCTGTGATTCTAGTAAAGTAGCAACCATTCAAGCCTGCCCCGCATAATGAAAAGTTTCATCCAAGAAAATCCAGCACACCAAAATTGAACTGCCTTAAAATGTAAATATATAGAATATATAAAAATTCAAATGGCTGCACAGAATCATTGTTTCCTAGGAAATATTTATGTATTATTTTCACTTTCTTCTTCTACTGTTCCATAAATTTATTCTGCACAAAGTGTAGAAAATACACGGTCAAGAAAGCATGCTGAAACAGTGAGCTCTTCTTAGCAGTCTTACTTAAAACATAAATATGTTTTAATATAATGAACAACTTCCTACATAGTTAATAACAAAGCAGAAAAAACAATACTTTGTCATTTCAGACAGACTTTATTATTTTGTTCTACAGTAAATCTGGCAACTGTTTACAGACTTTGACTGCTTTATAGTTTCAAAGAAGTTTTTGGCAACATTATCAAGCTAATGGCAGAATTCAGATCTTTTAGAGTCATTTTAGTTAATTCCACAAATCAAGATTGGATTTTGTCCTGTGTTTTAATTACTGATTATGAATACCCTCCTTAAAAAAGTAATCCTTTACAGTAATTCTGTTTCATATTTGGCCTTCCCGGAATATACAGGGTATATTTAGGAAGGGGGTGTGTGTTTGACAATGGAACTACTTCTATAAGAGGGTATGTTGTTGGGTTTCTCAAAGAATAAATAATGCATTCCATAATATAGAATTCTGGCATGGCATTAACAAGAGATTGTGTTGCTCTCTATGTACGTATTCTTAACACCAGTCATCAGTGAAGGAATGGCAACAATTACTTATAATTGTGCAATTTATAAAGCATCTTTCCAAGAACATTTAAGGAAGTATGGAAGAAATGAACTGCAAGCTAAAATGAATAGGAGAAGTCAAAACATGTCATGGAAGGCACAAACCCAGGGGCCAGAGCAGAAGCATTGTGTGTGCACTGAAGGGAGCAGAGCACTGCTCTTTTTTCACAGGGAGCTGTTGGATTTAAGGGAAAAAAGATCCACAGTGCAGGTGATGGGAAAATCAGAGACAGGTAGGAGGATTCCAAGAGAGAATGAACTGATGAGTTTGAATCAAAGGCGATCTGTTACAGTGACTGTGCACAGGTATTTTATAATGAATGATAAAATGGCATTTATTTTTTGTATTCTAATCTAGAATATAAGTAATTTGATTTCTCGATACCAATATTTGAAAAGATGCCACAGGAACAGATTATTTGTCTTCCCCTTTTGTTTGTGATTGTCATGGAGATTCTTTCTTATTGTTGAATATGTTCTTGTAATTATTTTGAAAATGGCATTCTTAAACAACAGCTTCTTATTGTGTGTGCAATATCTCGCTCTTAATAGATCATAAACTTCTGCAGAAGTAATTGTTTCTTAATGATATTCTTTTTCTAAAAGAAAAAAATTACAGAAGTTTTTATACAGAAAGCACTTTGGATGTTCATGGAATTACTGTGTCCCATTTCTACCTTTCCTTTTCATCCTCACTTAGAAAGATAGGGATTTGATTTCATTACCTGTGTACTGGGAATATTTAAATAATAATAAAACCAGCTAATTACAAGATTATTTATCTCTAAAGAAGCTTCCCATGTAATGAAGTTTACTTGATTCCTTTGGCTGTAATAAATGCTTCTCTTGCTTTCAGTTCTGAATAGATGTACTTAAGCCTAAAATTAAAAATCTACTTCTGTATGATAGTTAGCTTCCCACACCCCATTATTATTGCTTCTCAGGAAATGCTTAATATCTCTTAATGTTAACCCATGCATGTTTCCTTGGCTTGCATAGGGTATTTCAAAGTATTTTTGAACTGTGGTAGTACTACTCTGGTTAGTATCTTTCCATGTATGATGGGAGGATGGATCCTCAGGGAACCGAGCATTGTGGTGGAAAGTGCGTAGGTCTTTAGGTCCTGTTGAGGTATGGAAATGAGATGCCCACAATCACTCCTCCCCTAGTGGGTCTTCAGGAGGCCCTGAAGTGGCCAGGAGAGCAGGACTGATGATGAAATTCAGGAGGTCCAGTCTGCAATCACAGGGTTTTACAGTGGAGTGAAAGCTTCCCTTTTAAAGCAGTTCCTGGGACCATCTGTCCTACAGAGGCACTGAATGCCCTGCAGGGAAATAGCTACTTTGGCTGAATTTTGAGATAAATAAGGGAAGCCATGGATTTGATTTAAAACAGAAATGGTGAAGTAGCAGCTTAAATGAGTAGAACTGTTTTTAAAATAGTGACTTAGTTTTGCCAATCTACTACTTGTTAAGATTGATAAACATTACTGAAAAGATTCTTGAGGGCTTCTGTTTGTTTCCAGGTTTTCAAGAGAAATCTATCTTTCTGTATTTACGCAGTCTTTCTGCAAACCTAGATTTCTGAGCTGTACTCAAAAAACCCTCCAAACAAAACAGAACATGTAATTACAACATTGTAGCTCCAAAATGCACCAGGTCTGCCCAGAAAGTTTTCCTTGTTCTGAATAAGCAACTCTGGGTAATTAAAGAATCTCTGAACATAATTTATGCAGACACTTAGATTTTCTTGGACCCTGTGGTCACATTTTCACTCAGGATCAAAATGAATTGCTCATTTATAACTGTAAGTGGCGAGATACCTGGCTATCTGCAAATCTGTTCACACCTGTTGTACACAGTTAATAATAAACTTACTGAAAAGATGATTAAAATTGTCACATCTGAATATGTTTTATAGATTAGGTGTCTCAGGTTTGGAATTACTACCTGAGTAAGACTGAAATTGATCTTTGCAAACAAGGCATGCTTCTTGCATCCCAGAAAATATGTATGGGAACTGTTATCGGTATCTTGAACTGATATATCACTGTACATGTACTAAAAAGTCCAGGGAATTATCTCAAGCCTTATCAACTTAATCTCAAATACAGGGTTTTACACAGAAATCATTTTGTCTCTGTTCCGGAGTAAGAACAAAGCAGCTTTTTCATATGAGCAGAAGTTCATGTTGGAAGGGACCTCAGGGAATCTCCAGTCCAACTTCCAGCCCAAAGCAGCATCAGCAAAAAGATCAGGTCAGGTTGCCTAGGGCAGTATGCAGTCTTGAAAATGTTTGAGGATGGAGACTGCACAGCCTCTCTGAGCAATGCCTGGCTGTCCTTATGTCCAGTCAGAAACTCTCATTTCAGTTTAAGTCTGCTGTCCCCATCCCTTCAGCCACACTGCTGCAAGGAGTCTGGCTCTGTATTCTTGATAACCTTGTCATAGCTGTTGGAAGGCAGCTATTTCCCTGTTTGAGACAAAAATGGAGACAGATTACTTAAGCCTTTTTAAAAGAACAGAAAATTTTGGTAAGTAGGTTAACACTTAGAATAAGACATCAAGGTTTTCTTCCAAGAAAATTCTGTAATGTGTTTTTCCTTAATAACAATAAACAAGCAGATACCATTTGATTGTGGTCTAGTAGATGTTTACGGGTTTATATTTGTTGCTTATGTTTTCCTAACATGTTAGAAGAGAAAGTAAGGGTAGTGGAGGGAAATGTGTCATGGGAAGCTCTGGGACATGTGGCAGCAAAGAGGGCAAAATGGCAGCGTTTCAGATACTGCTTTGGAATACTCTTGAGTGCCTTCCCTGGTATGACAGTGACTGAGAATAGGTCCAATCGAGCATATAGTGTTTACATCCCTCCAGCCTATTCCCTGGGGGATGGGGCAGGAAAAGGAGAGGGAAGGAAGTGGGGGATGATTGATGGGTTTTGAAACGCTTTTCCCTTCGAGGGAAAGGTGTGGTCACTCTATGCATCTCCAGCTAACAAAGCCCTCCTGTAGGTGTAGCAGACCTAAGCTTTGTCACTCCTTTGGTGACCGGAACACTGTTCAGAAAAAAAGATTGTTGCTAATTTCCGCTTGGGAATACAGATTTAAGCAGGAGAAGTAGCCAGTCACTGTTACAGTTTATACTGCTTTAAGACAGTGTTTCAGCACTGAATCCAATTGTGTCATCTGTGACCATGGGGCTATAATAAGTAAGACCTAAGCACAGATTGCCTACTGTATGTAGTACATCTCGGAAAGGCATGAGCACACAGCTACATTTCTGTCAAATTAAGCCACAGGTACGTGAACATATTAAGCCAGTATAATCTGATACTGCTGCCAAAACGAGCAGTCATATCCACCCTCTCACCCCTGCCTATTTTTGCTCTCATGCTACCTCCTTCATTACGCTAGCAGAAGCAGTAGCACAGGCACACAAAGGAGATGATCTGGAAGAAAGCTAACCTTGATCAGAGAGAGAAAATAGTAAAAAATGCTTCACCCAGTCAGCTACTGCAGTAATACCAACTGATGCTGTGAAGCAAGTGTGAGGCTACAGCCTTAACCAGGCTAGGTAATGTGAATTTGTCCTAGCTTTAAGCCTCTGTGCTACCCTTATGCCTACAGTGGGAATAAAAATGACCCATGATTCAACATGAAGTTAGCGTAGTACAGATGGATGGTAACTGATCTGGCATAAAGTCTGCTGGTACAAACTTACTCCATCAAACATTTTTCAGTGGCAGTGATCACCATGTGGCTGCAGTGCTTTTCATCCAGTACTAGCAGCACTTAAACTTGTGTTATCAAACGAAGACCAAACTGAATGAGATCTATTTTAGGACTTCAAAGAGTTAAAAAAAAAAAAAAAAAAAAAAAAAAAAAAATACTTTTTTCTCCAAAACGGGCTCATTGAATGGTTAAGTCCATTCTGATAACCAGAGCATGGAGAGCATGCAGGTTAGCCTGCTTTTGCTGATAATGTCTCCACTTGGGGTTGAAATGGTTAACAATGTTAGCATTTACTCTNAAAAAAAGTTATGCAGAATATAGTTCTGCCAATTGATGGTGCTTTCTTAGTGTCAGTTCCACTCAGATGGGCTCTGACCTGTGCTGGCAATATATTAAGATACCAAAATACTCAGTGATTATTTCTAGGGAACTGAGTAACTGAGGATTATGGTTTTCGTGGATGTCAGTGTTGTGAGATGGCACTGTGTTACGTGGACTTTCAGTAATGAACTACCTGGCAATCTTTTGTTTCTCTCTAGCTCCTTCCCATTGTCATGTTTGTATATGTGAAATTGGGGCCACAGTATTAGCAAAAAGAGGAAGAGGTACCAAAAGGTGCCTGTTGATGCATGTCCATACCAGAAGGTCTTCTGCAGTGTCACCAATCAGAAACTCAGAGGCTTGACAGAGCTAAAACTGTCGACTTTGTAAAAAACTAGATTACCAGTATCACTAGGTAATGTAAATGTAATAATGTAAACAATGCAGAGCAGTAGTAACTGAATCTCCTTTTCTCCATGTGCCCCAATCTTGTTGCCTCAGAACCGCAACACTTCCTAGGCCCAGATTTTGAGAGGAAAGACAAGATTTTCCCCCTGCTTCCCAGAGAGCACCTTTAGGCGCTGAAGAAGGCTTTGACGGGGCGTTCCTCCTGCTCTCCCCATCTCTCAGTTGCAGAGTTGAGCTCTACGCTATGTGCTGCGCTCAGAGCAGTCCGCCTGCGCTTTGGGGGGTCTGAAGGGGTGTTACGCAGCAGCCGGACCCTTGCGGGATGTCCGGACCTTTCTCGGGGCCGGTACCGCGCAGGACGCACCCCGCGGGGGTATGCGCGGCACGCGCATTCCGTCGCGGGGCCGTCGCCCGCCCCATCCCCCGATTAGGCGCAACCATTGCGCTCCGCAGGGGTGTCCGCCGCCCCGCGCCTCCTCTGGCTCCGCTCCTCCCCTGGTCCCGCGCCCAGCTCCGCACCGCCCCGCGCATCACGGGGGCGGGGCGGGGCGCGGACGCCGTGCCCACTCCCCGCTTCGGCTCAGCGGGTGTTCGTTTTGTCCCTCCCTCTCTCTTTCTTTCCCTCCCCGTTTCTGGGTGGTGGTTGAGGCCGACGGGAGGTGGGGTGGACTGGGCTGGGCCGGGGAAGCCGGCGGCGGTCAATGAGAGCCCGTTGATGGCAGCCGGGGCTGCTGCGGCGGGGTAGGGTCTGCGCGGAGTGGGGCGGGGCGGGGAACCGGAGGGAAGCGAAGAAGCGCAACCGGCGGAGAAGGCACGGAGGCGGGGAGCGCCCTGCAGCCCCGCCGCGCCGCAGTTCGGCGGCCGCCAAAGTTGCTCCCCATCTCGAGGGGGAGCCGGGAATCAAACAGGGCGATGATCTTCCCCAGCAGCAACAGCAGTGCGGCGGGCAGCAGCCGGACCCCGTATCGGAAGCAGGTAAGAGCCAGGGGACGAGGGGGGGTTGTGGCTTCCCCACCCCAGTTTACACCCCACACCCCTCTCCGGAGATGCTGGGGGAGGAGTGGGGAGAGGGGTGGCGACTCGCCTGAGTTGCAGCCTCTGTGCTGTTCGAGAGCTGGGATGTGGAAAAAGAAACTACTTTCCCTTTGCATCTCCGTCTCTCTCCTCGCCCCCCTTTCCGAAAAGCTGCGCCGTGACCTTGCTGAGTGCTCGGGCAGCCGGCGCCGAGTGACCTTACCGGGCGGCGCGGCTCGGTTCAGCGCGGTACGTGCTGCCGCTGAGGCCCGGGCGGCTGCTGGCCCTGCCGAGCTCGGCAACAAGTTAAAAAGGATCCAATGTTGCAACACGGGCCGCGAAGCGAAACTTGGGGCTGGATGGTTTATGCTCGGCGTGAGATGAGCGGCAGGACGGCGGCGCGCTCTTTCTTTCGAGCAGCTCTCCACAAATCCTCCACCGCGCCTCGGACTTACCCCTTTCCCTCCCTAACTCCCCCTCCCCCCC
>NDXB01008593.1:186580-213579 GCA_002631895.1 Agapornis roseicollis
TTTTTTTTTTTTTTTTTCCAACTCTCCTTGGATTCATGTGAGATGGTTGTTCAATTGTTTGTTCCAGAGTATTTCTGGGAATTGGACTTGGGCTGACTGCTGTGAAATTCCCTGGGTCTTCCTCTTCCCCTTAAAAAAGTTGCAGGACATTGGCTGACAGAGAAGTGAAACTATTTGTGGTAATTCTATATGTGCCAGCTGCAGTTCGGCTGGATGTCTTTCATGTTCTGGGAATTTTACAGCTTTCATGAAGCAGAACAATTGCCTGAGTACTTGTTGTTTTCTTTGATTTGTCACCTGTTTTGGGATAACACCTGAAGAGTTTTTAAGTGGGGGTAGTGAGCAGAAATTTTATTGTTTAATGAATGCTTAAGCAGAATCCTGAAGGCACCGCTATGACCTTCCATTTAGGGATCTCTGAACCTCTTAATGCTGTGAGCACTCTAATAGCCACCTGTCCAAGAGGCATATGCAAATGCTTCATTTCTGCATGTTTCCCCTTAAACTTCAAAACTGCTGCCTTCTGTGCTCTAAGACGTCTTTTATGTGCTTATTGCTAGCGTTTAATGAACTCCACTGGAAACATGGCCGTAGGAGGCCTTCCTGCTGGCATATGACCCAGTGTTCCCCCTCTCCCATCACACAATCTGAGACATAAAAAGTTGATTGAGTCATTTTTGCTTAGAGTCTGTAGGCTGTATGTGATTTGCCAGCTCTAATGTGATCATCCCTGGTATAGTCTTACGTACAACATAGTGCAGGAGTTTCTAAGTTAATTGTTCTTTCAGTGGAAGCATTTCTCCTACCAATGGTATCTTGAGTGTTTCCTGTTGTAGAGGACATTGCAAGCTTTTATACCCTGCTATTAATGCATACCAGCAGATGTGTAATGCAAGAGAGAAATGATTTGTATTCAGTGTCATGTGTTGGACTTGCTGCCTTTCAGAGGCTTGCATACACCCATTAGTATGTGTGTTAAGCCTCTCTGAAAATGGATGTGTTTTCTTCTAACTGTAATTTGAATCCTCAGGATGGAACAAAAAATTTAACGTAGTGTAAGGATTCAGTACCCTTTTCTCTCTGGATCCTGATCAAAAGCCTTGGCTGGCTTCACTGAAGGAAATAGGTCTGCGTATTTACTAGAGTCAAGAAGGAAGTTGGCAATGAATTCTTTTGTGTCTATTGCTCAATGAAGCTAACCACAAAAACACGTACATTCTTCTTTCTCTTTTTTCTTTTTGTCCCATTCTTAGTACCAAGCTCTCTTTCTTCAGGTACTTCACATCTTGACTTTCTTTTTACATTCTTTTAATGTAGACTAGATGTTGGGTTACTACAGCCTGTTCGAATTTCAGAACCTAAACCTCAGATATTTTGCTTCAGCTGTCTATAATTGTGTCATGGCTAGGGCATGGGACCTGTGTGGTTTTCAGTCAGAGGATTGTCCAGGGAATCCAGGTATAAAAGTGAAAGGGAAGAGGGATGCTGCAATTCATGATGAGCAAATAGAAAAGTTGATAGCATCTGCAAAGGAACAGGATGTAGCCCAGTTCAGCACTCCTGTCTCTCCCCTTTGTGGCTAGTTTCATGTATCCCTGATAGGGGATTAAGTCAAGGGAGTAGGTGGGCTCCTGGGAACGTTGAAGCTTTTTCATTATCACTGAAAGCAGCCTCTCCTGCTGTCTCCAAGATTTTTGTGTGTGATACTAATGAAAAGAATCCCAACTTATCCTTGAAGAAAAAAAACTGTTTGGTAGCATCAGCATTGATTTTTGTCAGGTAATTGCAATGTAGCCAGGATTATTCTTCCACTTTTTCAAGTGTTTTACTAAAAGGAAATACATAGATTTAGAGCTTTGTTTCATTGCTAGCAGAAGATTGCTGTTATATTAACCTTTAATATGTGTAATTTAAATAATATTGGTTCAATTTCCTGTAAAAAATATGGAAATGTGACGTTTTGTCAACAAGCTGGAATGCTTTACTTCTGTACTTCTTGTTCTTAATCATAGCTTTCTAGTGAGAACAAGTTTAGTCCTGCTATGTCACTGTGAAGAGTGGCTTGTTCTCTCACCATCCTGAGGGAAAGGATGCAAAATAGCTGCCAGTGAGGAGAGAATAATCAAAATCATCTAGGGGTGAAATTCTTAGGAGCCTCTGAGCTGTAGCTAAGGGTTTATGCTAGACTTTGTCTTATATCATTGCTGATAGAGACACTCTTCATGAAGATCTTTTAAAAAGGAAGCTGGTAAAAGCACCTACTCACTTTTGCATTTCTGTATTTCAAGGAAGGACTTCTGAAATGGCTCAGAAAAAAAGGTGTGTTTTTTCCTGGACTTTGCTGAAAAATGTTTCTTGTTCTTACTGACAGGGTGGTTTAAAGTAGTTAAAACACAATGGACTTGAAAGGAAAGACAGTATAATAGTAATAATAATAAGTAAAATTTTTCATAGATTTGGCTATAACATCCAGGCAAGAGAAATGAGCATAGCCCTCTATTTTTAAGAGGAGTTTTGCATTATAGCACTTATGTGTTAATAAGTAAAATTAAAGCTGAGGGGCTGCTTTTTTTTCTTTTTCCCCCAGTTCAGTGTAATTTATTATATTTATATATATATATATATATTTTTTTTTAATACTTGATTTTCAACCTGGTTATTGCAGTCCATCATTATCATAATGCCAGGGGTAGTATTTTGGGTGTAGTTCTTTCATGCCAAGATGTAGAAGGTTTAGAGAGCTTTTGGGAAGAAACCAGTGCTGGATCTCCAGGTGCTCCTGGGCTGTCTATGGTATTTTGTAACAAGGAGAGTTTCTGCTTGATGCCAGCTTCCACCCACTGGGTCCTGCCTCTTCCAACACCGAGTTGTTTCTGCTCCACTTGGCAGGAGCCAGGAAGATGGAATAGGCTTGGATTCTGGGTGTGCAAATAGCTCTGTATGATTGCAAGGCATAGTATCTGTGGTCTCAGCCCTTGTTGGAGTAGTCTTGTTGACTCTTGCAGCATCACTGTGATAAGACCATGTTCCTTACCCATGCAAAGAGAAGTTAGGGTTGGTGGTTTAAAGGATGAAAAGGAGGCAAGTCTTGGGTTTTCTTGCCTAAGGAGATTTTCAGTAGGAGTCTGGAGGACCCAGCTTCTGAGATGCTCTCTACACTTCATCCTGAAAATGTTTAGAAAGCAGCTGACTTGCTTTATCTTGCTGTGACAAGTGGTGGTTGACTGAAGAACAGCAGTTGGAGAGGCTACCCTAAGGCAAGAGATGTGGAATACAGCAGTGGCAGATCTTTCTATTTCTACTGGTTGACTCATGTCCACAGAGAATTGGTCTTGGAGAGGCCTCTAGAAATGTTTTGCCTGCCGTAACTTTTCAGACATGACGTTGGAAACCATGAATTAGAATAGTGCAGGACACTCAAAATGGCATCTCTGCTAGAGAGATGCAGGCTTAGACTAAGTGTTTAATGTTTCCTTATCTATAGGAAAGTGATAAAGCAACTGTTTTCATCAGTGAACACTCATTTCTGTTAGACATTTGGAGTTCTTTCTGTTCAGGACATGATTTTATTCCAAACAACAAGGAAGGTTAGGCAAAAACCAGGCAGCATAAGCAGGTACTTGAAGCTTAATCACCAGAACCAAAGCTAGGCAAATACCAATGTCAAGATTTTGAAACTGTGAGATGATCCAAGCAGCAGTTCAGGATAAATCAGATGGTTAATGTGTGCTGTAATTTATGGTTTGAATTTTGAGTAGATGTGTGAGAACTGTTGTTAAGTCATGGTACTTTTCCCATCAGGAATTTTAGCTGATTGAAAGAACTCATAATTAAATGCTAGTGTGTTGTATAACTTCATAGACATGCTTTTAATAACACAAAGTCAGAGACTTGAATGGAATGTTACCATAATAATCATGCTTTGTTTTCGGGACAGTTGTTACCCAAGTTACCTTCTGATTGTTGGAGTTTCCTTGGACTTTTGTAGTCTGAAGGCAGCAAGGATTAGTATTTCTCAGCTCCCAGGTCAAAGGAATTTCTCTGTGTTGTTCAGTTTTGTGTTGGTTGTTTGGTTGTTGTTTTTTTTTTTTTTCCTTCATGTGGCTTTTTCCTTTTGACAGCAAAGAGATACTTCTCCTTGGCAGGCAAAATCCTGCTCTGACTCCTTTCCAGTCCTTAAGTATAGAATGGTTTATATGAAAGACAGGAATGGTTTGTGCAAAGATGGGTATCTTCTCCAGTTGTTTTTCAGTACTTGTGGTCGATTCCCGTTTGGGTTTTATATTGAGAAGAAAACACAGGCAGACAGTGTTCCTTGGTTAAAGGCATTCCACAGGGACTCTTCTGCCACTGAGGTTTTCCTTTTTCTAGTGAGTGCCTGTGGTTTTCCCACTGCTCTGGTTGGGCTGTGGAGGGGTGGGGTGCTGGAGGGAAGGTCCCTTGGAGACCAGGCCAAGGGTGTTGGGAGCTCCTCACAGCTGGCTCCAGAGTGGGATGGGGTGGTCATACAGTATATGGGATGATTATTCTGTTACTGGTCTTTTTTGCTTAGCTGTTGAAGACGACCAGAAGGAAATTGCTGAGGAGAAAAAATGATTGCTAATTACTTTTGGGAATGAAGACTAAGAAGGAAATGGCAAACCAGTGTGACAATGGTGTTTCTTGCATACAGCAGTATTGTCACAAGAACTAATAGTCTGTGACTTAAATTTATTCTTCCTCTACTTTTGTGCAATGTTTTAATTTAAGATGCAATTACTAAAAAGGAAAATTACTGAATGTGGTTCTATGTACATTATTGCAAACTGTTGTGAAGTCCATATGATTTGACTTTAAGAACAGATTTTGATATAGATTTGCAGTCAAGACTACAGTTTGCAAAACAAAACTCTTCACAATTGATTTCAAATTTTATAAAAAGCTTTCAGTTCATGTTTGTGAAAGCTGTTTCTAAACAAACAGCCCCAAACTTTGGCCAGGTCTCCACTGCAGAATGTCTTGCCAGTGAGCACTGTATCAGCCAGGGGTGTGGAAAAAAGTCATACATCCTTGCTGACATTGATACATTGGCAAAACCCCAGGTGTGGATGCAGCTGTGGCAGCAGAAGAGAACTTTAATCAGCTTAGTTTATGTCATTTGGGGATGTGATGCAACTACGCCAGCAGAAAACTCTTCTCTTGCCATGGGTTGTCAGTGTAGGAGGCACACACCACTGGAGCTGTGTGCCAGCACAGCTCCAGTGGTGAGGCTCTGCACTGCCGATGAGCCTTTTGCAGCAACTGGGAAAGAAAAGCCCCTTTAAATAAAAGAGGGACCTCTCTAATTTAGTTTTTACAAGTAGCTGTCGATGAGGAGCAGAGTGGAAAGAGTGATTCAGATTCTCAAATGAAGTTCTAATGTAGAAAATGTGTTCAAGTCTTATGGCTTTAAGATGTCACTGTCCCTTTAACGATTGTCTGTGTCATTGGGTTGCAGGGTTTGAGAGCTGCAGTCCCCAGCATCTGTGTTTTGTAAAGCCTTTAAGGCTGGTAGAGGTATGAGTTTCTGTGGAAACAGTGAAAAATCTCCCGTCTGTAAACTTAGGAAGACAACTGTAATCACATCTACATTCCCATCGTATTTGGATGTGACCACTAGCATGAGAGCAGCTTCATGTTTAAATAAAAGTTTAAAATTCTCAGAATGGAGTGTTTATGTTTTACAGGAAGGCAGAGTTAAGATTCCTGCTTTCTCGAGACACAGGTTTCTTTTTCTTCTCCTGCCTTTGGCCAGCTGGGAACAAGATTTTATGAAGCCCCAGTTCTTCATAATGTGGAAAACCAAAGATTTTTAAGGGGACAAACACTGTAAGAAGTAAAACAAAAACAAAGAAAATGAAATACAGAATAGAGGCTCTTAGTCTCCTGTAGTAATGACTGTTTAAGATGAAAACTGGTACATGTGCATTGACTTTTATGGCAGCTGTGCATGCACAAAGGGATGTGTGTGCCTCAAATGCTTGAGCAGAGCAGTTGCGTATTTGATCACTGCGTGCATTTTGAGAACTCCATTGAAGGCTTCTTGAAGGGAATAGCAGCACCATGCCAGACTAAGTTTGTTCAGTTTGTTATCAAGATGTTTTGAAAGTAGTTGCTCTGTCATTCTGCATTGCTTGTAACCCTAAAAATAATTGCCTGGCGTTACTGGAAGCAGAACAGTCTGACAGCCCAACTTGAACTGCTATAGTTAAAATCCGTCAATGTTTCCATTACAAATTTGGAGGGAGGATTTAATCTTTTTCCCATTTTAAATCACGCCTGGAAAAAATTCTAGATCAGCGCTTCAATTCCAAGTATAAATCTTCTGGAAAAGCTTTTGATGTTTCTAAAAATCTTAATTAAAAACCAGTCAAAAAAAACCAACCCCCAAACCCCTCTAACTCTATGGCAATGAAACACCAGTATTCATTTCTGAAATGTTAAATGGTCAGGAATATATTTCATTCTTTTTGGTAATTTTCAGTTATGTAAAATTAGGCAACAACGTTTCTACATATGGGTGTTGATTTTACAGTGAGTTTTCTTTTTCCAGGCTATCACTGTTGCATAAGTAAGTTTGCAGTATGCTGCATTGGAAGATTTTGAAACCTTCTTAGGGAAACACAAAGAAGGGCATAGTTATTGTGAGGTTTCTGATATAAGGCATGCCTTTGTACTTTTCTCCCACTCACAATTTCATTCCAATTTCCTGAGGTTATCTCTAAAATAGTTTCAGTTTTCTGGAGTGTTAAGGCTGCAGTTTCATGTGAGCTTTAAACCAAGCTAAACTGCAATCCCCTCCTCTCTGCCTGCATATTCCTGTTCCCTGCCTTGTGACAGCCAAAGCTTTTGCGTAGCACAAAGCCACATGTGGTGAACCAGATCAGGGAAGATAATTTTTTTGGTTCAGGCTGTGGCTACACAAATGTTTGTACTAGTCCAAAGAAGAGGGTGGCACCAGGGCAGGAGCAAGTGAGTCTACAGTGACATCTCACTTTATGTTCCACTTTATTTTCACATACGCACACCCTCCCTCTGCCTTCCCTCTGCAGTGCACAGGGTGGTTCTTTGCTATGAGCTTCTTGAGCCGTAGAAGCTCATTCAGGCTTCTGCAGGACAGGGGCTGCATGCAGCCAATTCTATTTGTCAGTGAAAACCTTGTAGTCACAAGACTTTTACTGGCAGCTTTAGTTCTCTAGTAATTTGTTGAAGCATTCCTGTGACAACACTGCAGACCTGTTCATAACACTTTGTACGGTGTCCTGTTGTACTGTTATTAATGCAAGTCATAGTGATTAAGACTGCTCTATTGCAGATTTTCTCTAGGATGTTTTTATGTTCCATTAGGGTCTGATTTCAAGAACAATTGCATTAATGCCTTGAGGACTAGGTAGAAGTGCTTATGTGCTTGTCTACTTCTGAAACTTTATTGTTTATTTATTTTTTTTTAATTCCCATTATACATATTTTTTGTCTTGATGCTGAAATAATCCACACGTACTGAGATCAGTGGCAAGGCAATAGTTCTGCCAAGGCACACACTTTCAAAGTCTGGTCCTTAAGCTGTCTGTGGTCCCTCTCTATCTTTAAAAAAAGACAGTTGCAGTATTGTATGAAGTACTAAAAGCATGAAAAGATGTAAAAGAGACTTATTTTTGTATTTCTGCATAGTTTAAGAAAATAGCACATAATTCATGTCTGCCACAAGAATTCATTTATGGATGTGAAATAGTCATAGTGATGTAAACTTGGTTTACACTTGCTGGAACCTAGAGGAACAATATCTCCTATTTCATATTCATATCAAATGCCACAATGAAGAGTGCCAAATTCTATGAGTATTCAACAGAGGCTATATGCAATTTGAGCCTGTGTCATGCATCAAGAGTTCTTCACGTGGTGGTTGGGTATACTAGCATGTGCCTGTAAATCCTGTCCCAAACATGGTGTGAAAGCAGGTGTATTTAAAATACATGAGTAATTATATACCAGTTTAACACAGAGCTGCAAATGGTAAGCAGGCTACTGTACACTGAGCTAATGTGCATACTGCAAGTGCTGTCTGTAGTTTAACATGCTTTTTTCTTTGCAGCAGTCCATTGTACCAGCCCACCCAATGGCTCCTCCTAGTCCCAGCACCACCAGCAGTAATAACAACAGCAGTAGCAACAGCAACTCAGGATGGGATCAATTAAGTAAAACAAACCTTTACATCAGAGCACTGCCTCCAAACACCACTGATCAGGACCTGGTAAAATTATGCCAACCGTAAGTACTAAAATTATAATGTGATATCTTAAAAGCTTATAAAGTGAAATTGGAATGAGTGTTTGGATTATGAGGGAAGAAATACAGATTTGTAAATAAAAATCCTCATGCTATAGTGTGATAGCAAGTTTGAACTTCCTCGTCAATCAGAAGGAAAAGAATGTCACTTCGGAAAAGCAAAGAAAGTTAAATATAGTGGTGAACAGAAGCAACCCACTGGTTTAATAAAAACTATAATCACCCATCCTGCTGCCTGATGGTGTTGAAATCGCAGATAAATGAAAATTAACACCTGAATGCGAAATGTGCTATCAAGAACCTGAAACAGAGGGTCTCCTCTGTTCACTACTAAGATTATCTGCTGATACAAACTCCTCAAGTAATTGTTCTGCATCACTGTATATTACAGTGTGCATCTGAATGCTTATCATAGATTCAGACCAATTTGTTGGCTGTACATTACTGCATAATTATGTTTATCATTAGAAATGATTGATCTGGGTTATAATCCTGTCAGGTGGCTGGAGCTGTGGGTAGACTTGGCTTAGCAGAGCTTTTTCAGGCAATGTTGTTAACATCAGATTTTTGTTTGTTTGTGAGGTTTTTTGTTTGGTTACTTTCAAATGTGGGTCAGAAATCAAGAGACTTGCAGTTGTGTTGTTTAGGCACTGTTTAAAATCACCTTTCTTAGCTATTTTACTGAATTCTTAAAATCTTCACTCGAGAATTCATAGTGCACTTTCTGGGTTATTTTTGGAATCAAAAATACTCAGCTAAACTTTCAATACTATCTGTAAGTAAACACCCAGCTGTCTTGAATGGATGGAGAATCGTTAAGCTTTGTGTGTACCACTGCTGTCTGAGATTCTCAAAGTAATTTTATGTTCAATTTACCAGATCAGTCACTGGGACTATGCAAAAATACACACTTGAAGAGCACAATGCAAGTTAGTAAAATAGCTAAGAAAAACCTGTAAGTCTTGAATCTCAGCTTATATGAGGTGCCTTTGGTTTTCAAAGTTGCAAGTAACATGGTACATAATTTATAGAGGAGATTTCTTCCTTTTTTTTTTTTTTTTTTTTTTCCTATTTCTTAAATAAAACTTGGATTTTCAGCATTGTAGGCACGTATCAGTCATCTGAGTATTGTAATAACAACTTGCTCTCAGATCTGTAAGGAAAAAAATTTTCCATTTGGTCATTTTCCCAAGAGCAAATGAAATCCATGTGTTTTACAGAGAAGTGAACAGATTATCAATCTGAAAAGATTCATTAATAAATTAAACACTTTTACAGCTTCCCATGTGACAGTGACCTCTTCAACTTGCATTTTAGTGGCAAATGCATGTTTTACAGAAGTGGATTTTTCCATCCCATTTTTGTTTTTTGAACTGATGAGGAAACATTGGCCTGTGTACTCATCTTATGCTAGGACAGAGTTGTGAGGTTATTTTGCACTGGAGCCGCCCAGTAACTACTATTTGTGCAGTGGTTATTATAGCTCCTTAATCTCTTTCTGAAGACATTTTGGTTTGCACAGTCTTAGATGCCATTGATGCATGAATATTCGAGAAAAAATATGTTCGATACTTTGCTGTAACTGGTCCTTTCCTGCTTTTACAGCCACAGATCCCAATTTTTTTGTTGATGTTCAATATGTAATTGTAGTTGGACAGCATGAATTTTGCAACTAAAGGCAAGAGCTACAGCCATGGAGTTACTGAATCAATTCTGATGTGAATTTACAGACTTGGAAGGCTGTGGCGTTTCTTCCTGTGAGATAGTTCTCTCCTAAATGTCTTCCTTGGAAGGAAAGGAGGCCATGTCTCAAAATTCTCCATTTCTGCTGAGGAACTAAGTGAGATGTCCAGAAATTTTAGCCTTGGAACATCTTTCAAAAATCTGGGCAATCTATTAAGAGCCTTTAGGCTTCTTTGCCAGCATAACCCTTTAGTAACTAACTTGATGTTGCAGTAAGGTAGGAATGACAACATTCTTTCCTTGCTCACAGAGGGTCAGTAGTCTACTTTTATAAACTGTGGAAAGTTTTGGATGCAAAATCTGCCTAAACTTCTAGGGCACAGAGAGTAGGATATTCTTGAAAGTGAATCTGCCACGTTCGTTGTTGAGACAACACCAGATAAGTAGAGAATAAAATCTTGGGCATGTAGAACTCAGTGTAGAAACTGCGGTTTACTCCAGATCTGGAATATTTTCATTAGCTTTGTCCAAATGCCTAAGACTTTACTGGGAGGCTTTAGGGTAATTTTAGCTCCTTTTACCTATGTGCAGTGGATCTTGTTATCCTAAGAAGGTATCCACTGGAGTGCTTGATGTTAAGAACGGATAGAAAGACTGCTCTACATATTGTAGAAATGATCTTGCTGGCCGGCAATAACTAGTTTTCAGTGAGTATACAGAAAAATATTACTGGCTTTTGTTTTATATCATTTGGCTGTTGTCAGGCAAGGCAGAAAAACACCTGTGGGTTCAGGAAATAATTGTAAAACACCATTGTCACTACAAATGCCAGAAACATCCCATCTGTTCAGATTTTCCTTCTGATCCTTGTGGACTTGTATCATATACACTGTATTGAAAAGTTACTTTCGGTGATGGTTATTGTAGAAAAATACTGCTTTCAATATAATCCTTGGAATACAAGGTAGAAGAATCTAGAGAGTTCTTTTGTGGAGGTCTGGTTATACAGTAACTTTGATTTGCTTTAGTCAGTGTGTTCCCTTTAGCTTTTGCTCACGACAGCTAGCAGTGCTAATTTTGGCCATGTTTTTATTTTGATTAATTATTTTTGGTGAATCACTAGAGAAACCTCTTATCAAGTGATAGGCGTGTTGGGCTTGCTTTCCTGTTTTAGCACAGCTGTGCAGTATTTATGAGCACAGTTAGCAAATGTTCACCAGTTTAGTGGAAAATTAATTTCTCGGCAAGGGCACAATTTGCCTATATGCATCTCTACAGATCTGCTCTCCACCTTTATCTGCTTGGTTCTTTCTAGTTTTTCTATTGGGTGAAGCTTTCTCCTCTTTTCCAAGATGAAAAGAATGTATTATAATTTTGTTGTGAAGGCTTACCTGGGAGTACAGCTATTTTCTGACAGTACTATTTGCTTTTGTGTGGGAAATGAAGCTGCCACAATTTTGAATAGTTCATTCAAACACAAGCCTGCTACTCCAGTTCTGTGTTGCGAAAGCAAAATTTCTTCGTATCAGTTGTGCCAGAGGCAGAAGTGAGGGGAAGAATAAGGTGTAGGTATTATGTTTGTCACATAATAAGGATGTCATAACAGCTAACCCAAAATGAGTGTTAGGGGGACACCACTGTGAGTCAGTCCTGGCCATAAGAGCTTTTCATCAGGTATGTAAGAGTAGGCAAAGCAGTTGATACAATGTACTGTTGATACTATTCTGTGGGAGGCTGGACAGGTAAATAGAAGGACAGGAGCCACTAGCTAGATAGAAGAACAAGAACAGAGGAAAGAAGAAATTAGAGTTAGGAGCCGATGAACATGGTTTGGGGAAGCCTGTAGGAAGCTGCCTGACTCTGCTGTGCAGTTTTGTTTCCCAAACTGCATAGAGATCCCAAAATTGCATGAGATCTGTACTGAGCAAAACCTCTGCCATGAAGAGTTGGTTTTACAAGGTTGCTGGAGCAGTGGTAGCTGCAGCCAAATTGTACTCCCTTCTCCTGGCGTGGCTATCAGGACTTCCTTGATGTGCCTCTTCAGCTGTTGGGTTGGATTTATGAATACATTATTGAGGCTTTAATGGTACTTTCTTGTTTGGTGGCTGTTAGGCAGTCATTTTTTGTAGCTTATTTAATATGCGGATCTGAAGAGGCAAGGTTAAATCCATGCCAGCTATTCACTGAAATTGTTGAGACTGCTTATGCGATTAGGGACTTACATGATTGGGTCTTAGGAGATTCAGCCAGGAGTTTGTAACTTGCTTTGACATGTTTTCTCGGTTCTTTCCAGACTCTCACTAAGCGCTGTGCTTTGCTGTGGATGACCTTTATGTCCAAGCTATACAGTTCCAAAGCACTGTGCTTTCTACCGTCTTGCTATGATTTACTTCCTAGCCTGCAGCATGGCATCTCTATAGTGCTGAATTTATTCAGAGACCTCCTTTTGTGCCATTTACATCTTTAAATGAGGATGGTGCAGCAGACCCTTCATCCTTCTGACAATCCCCAGTCCCATGGTGAGATTTCAAGCTTTGAGGCTTAACCCAGATCTCCCCATTCAGCTGAGTATAAATCATATTGCCAGCCTGCCCTTTGGTGTGCTCTTTTCCAGGCTGCTTGCTCGTACTTCCTTTGCTGCTTGTATCAAGCTGTTTGTAGTCGATATGATATTTTTTAAATCTGTTCTTGCTTTGGACAGTTTTGCTTTGGCCTTCCCCCTTAAGTTATCACTTTATGGTTACAATGCTGTTTTTCTATGGGATTACAAGTAGGAAAGCAGCTGCCTTAAGGCTATCAAATTATATAATTAGAATGACAGACCATTGTTCTGTACTAGGATGGTCAGAACACAGCAGAACCTTGTGGTGACTGCCTTTGCTTATATGCGTTAGGAAATCATGTATCGTGTTGAAAGGGTATTTTAAAGATTCCTTCCTAAATATTCAGCAGTACAAAATGAATGGTGGGCTAATGGTCATTTTGAAGCATTTGATCCAGATGTTCAATACAGCTTTGTTTCCACAGCATGAGAACTTCTATTTTTTTTTATAGTTCCATACTCTAATGTTTCCCTGTTTTGTGACAAGAGCACCCAGAAGTTGTTCCAATTACCTACTCTTCATAAAGCACATTTTCATTAAGTCATGTGACATCCATCAGCATATTAATGTTTACGTGTTCTTTCCTTGCTGTGTAATTGTGACCTCTCCTTGTGATACTATTTCCCATCATTCAGGACTGAGAAGTGGTGACTGGAGCTCAAATATTTACTATAATGGGAAGCTGTCACTGTCTGCAGTCAGTTAAGAGTAAGAAATCTGCTAATTTTACTCAGCATCTCATTAGAAAAAAAGAAGTAGTCTGATTGTCTTTTGCATTTAACTCTTCAGGGGAATCGTGTGGGCAGGTCACTAAGGAAATATCTGTACTACATGAATACAATGCCTTTAGATAGATGATATAGGTAAGGGAAAGTGGAATGGAAGATTTCAAACCTAGCTTCTCCAATTTTTTTTTAAGTATTTTTTATTAATCCCTTTCTCCTTTATTCTCCATTTTCTGTGCATTTTTCTTTCATGGTTTGTCAGCTGCAGTGAAATACTGCATTCATAATTATGTAGAATATGATTTGATGTCATATAATTAAGTGTGATACGTCATTGTCTCTGAAACTGTTCCTTTTGAGATCAGTATTAATAGTTATTATATATTGAGCAAAAGCCTGCATCTATTGTCCTTCTTTCTTTGGTACTCTACAAATTAATTATTTTAGAGGTTTAGGTATGCATTTAAAAAAATAGTATTATTGCATGCATCTCTGAATAAATAACACCAGATTTACAGAGCATCCTTTGGTTGTAGGAGGAGATAGATTCTTTAGCAGTCAAGCAATATGTCATTTGTAATGTTCATTTCTATATTGCATGAGACCAATGTCCTCTTTCTCTTTATTCATTCTTTAAGGACTGTGGCATGGTTTGGGCTTTCTTAAATACCAGTGGGGTATGTAAGTTAGCTCTGCTAACTTCTGTCTTAGCTGATGAACATTGAAGAGGTTACTGTCAAAATTAACTATCTCATTTCTTCTCTGCAGAGAAGAAATAGTATTCAGTTTTGTATGTCTCTTTTGACAGATACACTGGAGAGATGTAGGCCTCACATGGACACTGTAATGGTCCTTTTTGTTAGGGCTTGATTTTCACAGTCAGTTCTGAGGCATTTGTGTGGTATGCCATGGGAATTGCAATTGGCCTGGAGACATGATGTTTGGTTTAAATAGTCATTTCCTTTATTTTTTTAGTAACTGCTTTCAGCAGTCATGTTATGGAGTGACAAGCCTGGCATGGGGTGAAGGAAGACTCTCTATCTGCCCCTCAATGTTTGCTCTTTAATTAGATAGAAATAAAATTCAGACAGCTTTACATTCAAGGTCAGATGAAATCCTCTCAGAGGAGTTCCAGGGGGTTTTGGGGATTTTTGGGTTTTGGTTTCTTTTTTTAGCAATGATGCCTTCTTGTAGAACGTCATTAGGGACCCATGGGTATTTTGGGGAAAATTTTAATTGAAAAAAAAGTAAAAAGAAAAACCCCAACCAACCAACCAAAAACAAAACCAAAGTTGTCTTCCAAAGTCCTATCCTCTGGATATAGACAGTCTCTTGAGATGCCTTGAATTTAAAACAAATACAGTTTGAATTTTCTCTCTGTTTTGTGATTAAGCAGAGATTGACGTTTCTCAAACTTAGTATTTCATTTAGCCTAACAGTAATCAGCAGTTCCCTCTCAGCATACCCTGTTAAAAACTAGCAATCTGAATATAAATGCACTGAGGAACTCTGTGTGTCTGCACTGTGGTCGCAGATGCTGCAGGGACCCAGCTATTGCACAACCTCCATCTCCCCGAGGAGATGAGAGTTCTGTTGCAGTGTGGGGCCGGAGGAGAGGTGATCCCATGGAATTTCCTTTAGGAAGTGGGGGCGAGGGAGGAGAAGAGAGTGGAAGGAATGTTTCAGCTGCAGCTGCTAGTAAAAGAAGCGCTAGGAAAACAGACTGGTAAAAGTTACTGCCATTGAAGCTCTTTTGTTGGAAAACAAGAAGTTGGTTTGGTAGTGTGGGGCCTGTAAAATCTGTGAGTGTTTGCAAAGCTGCAGGTATTTGTTGTGCAGAGAAGCAATCCTTGTTCCATATCACAGAGCCGCAGGAAAGAAATGTCCTCTGGCAGCTGATGGAATGCCTTTGATCAGGCTCCTGGTCCCCAGCTTCCCCGATGGCAGGGGCCCGACTCAGATGGAAGGTGATAGCAGTGCAATTATTCGTTGGAATAACTAGCAATTCAAGAACATTTTGAAGGGGGTTGTTGAATTTTAGTGGACTACTGAAAATGTTAATAAGTACTGATCAGGCTTTTTAGTGGGTTCCATGGTGCCAAAACCTCTCCCTTCTATTAGAAGGGACTGCTTAGGCAGGCGTCTCAGAAACCAATTCAGATTAAATCAGTTTACAGCCCAAGCTGATTTCTGTCCCAGCATGCTTTTTCTCAGGTTACCATTCAGTGTAGACAGAAAGCAGGATCAGTTATTTCAAGCAGAGTCTTGTATCTAATGTCTAGTATCTCATGTGGTTTCACATAACTCAGAAATCTTGTGAAGCCTTAGCTTTATTTGCTGAAGGTTAGTTCTACTTACCTCTGGTGTCTGTAATATTAACTCCTTGAAACAAAAAAAAATGAGCCATCTGATGTTGACACATTAAAAGACCAGTCTTTTTTGTAACCTTTCAACCTTTTTTCCCTTATGTTGTTGCCAAGCTGCGTTCAGGATTGAGACCCCCAAATTGTATGCAACCCAGATAATAAATACGCATATTTTACCTGCAGAGTGAAAGCAGTAGTAAATATAGGTAAACAATTCAGATCCTTCTGCCTCCAATAAAACCTCTAATTGAGGCAATAGGAGAAAAAAAAGTAGTATTTATCCTTGAAAAATCTCCATAAAATGTTAAACCTTGATTCTTAGCTGTTTTCCCACAACTGGCCAAAATTCTACCCTCTTTTGACACTGAAAAAATACCCACTGCCTCAGTTTAGTTTGAGCAGTGCCTTACTCAGGACTCAGAACAACTCTGTAGTAAATTAAATTTACTGCTGCGGAGAGGAGAATTAACATTTTGTCATACAAGTATCCTGATTTTTGCAGGTAGATGTGCAGTACCTGGGGCAAAAAGTAAAATAATTTGAATGTTGATAATGTTGATACATGGACGCAGAGCCAAAATCACCAATAAATACACACACACACACATACACACAAACAAGACTTTGATTTGGGGTCTGTTTTCGCATGTACTAGTACAAATATTCCACTTGAAATAACCTGTGTGACTTGAGTTAATCAGTAACAGAATCAATTTGGGTGGAAAAAATATGTTCTGATTTGTACTCTTATTTCCCCTTCCATTTCAATTCTTCTCATACATACTTTAATTTCTTATTTTCTCTAAAGAGGAGAGACTTGTAATTTGTTGCTTTTCTGCCTCAAGAGAAATCCACCAAGATAAACATTGTGTGAACTTCACTTTTGTGTATTAATAATTACATTTAATGAATTGATCATTTTGACTATCTTAATTGAAATATATTAGCCCAAAATGTGTTTTCTTTTTAAATATTTGTTAGTTTTACTTGTGCAGTTGGGTAATTTTACATACTATCTTTAAAAGACAAGAGTATGGATTATTATTTTTGCCTAGGAGAACATTGTAGACTTGGGCCTTTCACATTGTCGATATTTCAAATCCTACTGATGCTTTTTGGCCTACATATAGTCACTAATAAGCTTTCACAAGTTATCAAAATATTAGCAATTATTCTGGCATTAATAAGGACTTTAATGTCTGAGTGAATGCAGTAGTGAAATAAGTGTTATGTTAATAGAAGATCTAAAACCAGAAGGAAAAAAGGGAACCTGCTTCATGCAGAGAAACACAAATTACTGGAAAAATCTCAAATCTTTTATATGCAAACCCTAAATGTCATAAATAAAATTATCTAAACACCCAAAACGGAGACAAACTACTTGTTTCTGGCTTCAAGGACTCTGCTGAAAGGGTAATTGAAGAGCTTTTGGAGCCTGCAGACTAGCAGGGTTTTGCAGTTCAGGACTGTACTTTCTTTAGTGTGTATTTAAATTCACCAAGGAAATGGTGTGCTAAAGAAACTAACTGGTTTAACACAGAAATGTGTACCTATGCCCCTAAAACAATGGCAAGCTTGACTACTGTTCGTTTGCAGTGTGCTTGCAAAGGCCTGATCCTAGGAAGCATGGAGCATCTGCAGGACCCCACCACTTCTATAGCTAGTATTAGTGCTTAAAACCACTTAGAATTCCATAGCGTGGACTTAAGATTCGTTTCACAGTGAAAGCTGAGCTTTTCAGATATGTGTTTACACAGTGCCAGATAAATTCCATGGTTCTTTCCTTTGGTATTGGGTTTTTGGCTGGTTTTTGTTTGTTTGTTTTTAATCCTTTTCAGTCTGTAGCTGTGCAGTAGTACCCCAAGGCAGAAATCTCCCCTAGTTAAGTCTGAATGCCCTGGCTGTGTCCTGGAGAAGCCACTTAGCAGAGAGGAGAGATTCTTTCCATGCAAGATGTGAGGGTGTCAGCATGGTGGGGATATCCAGCAGAGCTGGTAGAAGAGTGCATTTTCTTCCCTGCACTGCTGTTTGTAGTACTGTGTTCTAAAATGGAATGTTTGTAAATATCTGCTTTTTTTTTCCTCTAGAGAGTCTGTATTAAACACCCTATGGTTCCCACACTTGAAGCTGTTTTTATTGTGTGGTAGGCTTTGTCTTAACTTTATTGTCAAAGCTTTTTTATTTGTTGCCAAAAGTCTATTTGCTGTATTTTCAAGATCTCAAATACTGGAGGGAAAGTGTTGTTCCACATTCCTTTTTCTCAGGGGCACCTTACAGGGCTTCCATGTGGCAGTACAGAGGTACATACAGTACTAGGCATGAAAGACCCTTAGGCACGATGGCTGCTGAAAAAAGTCCATCTTCATACCAAGGACTCAGCATGAATGTAGATTTTATTATGTAAATTAGGATCAATTCTTTTTGAACATCTTCCAAATATTCAGAACTATGACATTATAAAAATATACAGTAATCTGTCCCAGTCTTCTGTTCTTCCCTAGTGAATTGCGTATTACTTTGTTCCATGAGAAATTCTAAAAGTTTTTTCCATCCATTTTATTAATTGCTGATTCAGTTAAATATTTTTTAATTCTCTTTGAATTCTAGGACTCTCACTCTGTACTATGCTTTGCAAATGTCATTAAATATTTTGAGAAGAGTGGCCTTCCAAGGAAGAGGGAACAGACCTGACTCTCACTGATCAACTGTTTCCCATCTAACACTTGAACTGAGATTGAAGTGGTAGTCTAAGGAGCACAGGTTCATTGTTTTGGCCATCTGAATTCAGTAGAATTGATAAGGTGCCAAAAGTAGATAGGTGTCAATAGACACAGAAAGGCCCTGAGTTAAGATGTTCTTTGGTAGATAGGGTAATAAAAGTTTTTGAGTCTGATTACTTTTTTGAAAACCAAGAAGAACTCAGTTTTTTTCTTCATTGGTTTCTATTTAACCAGTAAATTGCACTTGAAGCAATGACCAGAAGCAGACCCAGTATTGGTTTAAGTCATTATGGAACATGGGACTTCTGCTTCATACATGGTGACTCTTTCGATCTTTTCTGTCAAAGATATTGCCCTTTTAATCGTTACTCAAAATTCAGTGATAAAGTGATGCTGTATTCTCAAGATAAAACCCTTACCTGAACTCATTTGGGTTTGAGCCCCTCACTTAGTTGGAGGATATTAGGGATTTGAAATAGTTCATGGTTGTAGCTGAAGGGTGAGATGCACCAAGACTTTACTTTCAAAGGTAACCGGTTACAGACCGAGCATCCTAGTGATGCTTGCATGGTGGATATAGGTTTGGGGAACGCTGTTAGTTTCTTTATCTTATGGGATAAAAAGTTAAATAATTTAATTAGAAACAGAGCAGAATACATCTAAATATATAGCTGTAAAGCCAGATGCTCAATTCTTTATATTGCGTTGCCCTTTATGATATACTAAGAAAAACCCTTCCAAAAAAGGAATTCACTGCTGTTTATATCATCCCAACAGAACCAGTTAATTTTTTGTTATGACAAATGTGAAATTAGTTTCTGTTTCTGTAGATGAAAAGTTATGAGTTCCTGTGGTAGAAGACATTGTAGCTTTACTCTTCTTTTTGAGGTGGTTGGAGTGCCTTACCTTAAGGGAAGAGGAGGGAGGCAGCTTGGAAGTGCAGAGGAAAGAGTAAATGTCCATAATTTTATGTTGTAGTCAGGAAGGAGTATTCCTGAGGGCAGAGTTGTCTTCTGCTCATCAGTGTCCTTTCCCAACTTCTGCTTTGTTCAGTGGGACAGAATTTGCAGGAACGTAAATTGTTCCTGAGGGATTTAACTGGATTTGTGTTTGGATCTAGGTCACTGGTGTTCTGCCTTCTCCAGGATCTTCTACTCATGCTTGTGCCAAAGATATTTGACAAATCTTGAGTTCAGTTACTGCAGTGGTGGGGGAAATGAGGCTGTTTCTCTCAAGTTGCTTTCCTCTGGTGGTAGAGGTCAGTGTTTGGCTGTGACAGCTCTCCTTTATTTTTTTGGCAGGCAGTTCTCTGACATTCTTATTGCTGAGATCATCCCCACTAGGGCTTTCAGAAGAACATCTGACTGGGGCTCAGATTCTTCACCTTCTGCTGGTTCTGATCATATAGTATGCTATAGGAAAGGTATCGGTCCTTTGCCATTAATAATCAATTTGCTTCTAGATGCCTTCAGTTAACTCAAAGATCTGCGAAGGTTTCTTCCTTTCACAATGGTTTCTTGTTGAGGGTGTGGATTCTTTTAATCCCAAGGATGATTTAAGAGAAAAAAATATCATTAAATTATTGCAGTCTGAGTCATACTTGGTCTGTGAGTTTAGTTCCCTGGCCTTCCCACACAGCGTTTCCGATATGCAGGGAGCTGAGGGTGTGCAGGAGACTGTAGAGTGACCTAGATACTGTTTAACTCTTTACTATTGAGTGCCTTTCTCACATTGGATATGGCTATTCCCTCTTTTGATCCTCATATTTTTTTCTGTGTCATAGCTGTATCCATTCTATTTTCCTGCTTCTGAGTGATTTTCATTAAAAAATGGTTTAAGATTTCTATTTAGGATCTTTTAAGAATCTTGTTTAGATAAATTGATCAGAAATTAGTAAATGAACTATTTTAAAATCTGAAGTGTAAGCATTGAGATTCATACCAGGGTAAGAGTTACAGCTTCTTTTGTTATAATACTTTATCACTTCTAAGAGAAAAATTAGTTCTGCTGCCCTCTTGCAGGCAAAGAAATAGTTGTCTCAGGTTCTTGATACTAAAACAGGGCTGTAAAGCCCAGAAACACTGTGACCTTGTCATACAAGCTCCCTTGTTGTCATGTGTTGTTGAATCTGTTCAAGAAAGATTGTGATACAGAACTAACTTTACTGACTTTGGACTTGCCTGTCAGATTTGCTGTCATGCAGTGGTTGGTTAATTTCACTTGGCTCTGCATGAGGTTATGTTTTTTGAGTAGTCCCTTCTGTGGGTGTCGATGCTCTGAGTTTGTGAACACCACAGCTGTTCCTTTTAAGAAACTTTGAATCTGTGTCTTACTCTGTTCAATGTAGATCTCATCTAAGCATGCAGTTGATACAGCCGAATGGAAGATCCTAATTTTTTTTGAGCCCAGTCGAATCAGTCATGAGTCACCCCTTTGCCCATGGGTTGGTTTTTCCTTGCTAGGTCAGGATTAAGCTCCACTGTCTGTGTTCTTTACTGTGAAGCCCATCTATCCAAGTGCTTCCTCAAGCATACCAGCTAAAGGTCAGTCTGTGGCACTGGATTTATCCTTCCATGGTGTCACTTAACATAGTAATTGCACAAAAGTCACTGGAAAGGAGGGTCTGAGGAACTGCATTAGTTTCAGCCAGCTTGGGTAAGTTCTGTAGGACAATCTGGTAATGCACTGCAGGTCCATCAGCAGCTCAGGGCCCAGAGTAGGTGATGGTACTAGAAGACTTCAGTTGTACTCGGCTAGCTGCCTGTAGTGATGGGATCAGAAAGGTTAATGGTGTCTTTAAAAAAAAATGGTATATGTAAGCTTCTGAAAGCAGATTTTCATATACATGTCTATAACATTCTGTTTGTAAGACTGCAGAAATCAAACACTGCCTCCTGCTTACTTCAGTCAATATTCAAAAGACTGTCTTAAGCAGTGTGAAACTGAAGAAGTGTTACTGAATATGACCCTTGTGCAGCAGCCACAAAGGTCACACTTCAGATTTTGTGTTAGCTTGTGGTTGTTCACGTATCGAAAATTCGGCAACAGATGGATAGTATTTTTTTAAATACATGACACTTCTCTGTCCCTATTTCAGCACTTAATAGCGCTGCAGACATCTATTCAACAGAGCCATGTGGTTCTAATCGATAATATGTGAGCTGATGTTTCTGCTCAGTAACATATAGCCACTTAAATGCTCTTATGAAGTATTTTGACCCCTGGAGAGAACTACTTTAGTGCAACCATTTTCCCTATTGAAATGGAGATATTTGCTGTTCAGCACAGCTGGGACTTGAAACTTAGAGAAGCAGATTCAAATAGGGATAAAGTCTACATGCCATGCTGTTAAGGGGGCAAGGCCTCTGGACGGCTTAGCAATTATTTAGAATAATTTGTTAATTTAATACTCTTCTAGTATGACTGACATTAAGTTACCAGAAATTAAGGAAGATCAGACTCAAATAAGAATTGTATAGTTTCTTCATTATGAGGAGTTAATTGCAGTATAGAATAGCTATTGAAAACGGGATGCTACTATGAGTATTTCATGAAAGAGCTGTTGTTAAAATGCAGTTTAGAGAGACTGGATGTTATTTGAATGTATTGGATTTTTTCATCTTCTAGACAGAAGGGAGGCAGTCAGAACTTTCCAAAATGGGGAGTTAAATTAGTGCAAGATGAAGGTAAGAACAAATGAGTATCTTGGTGTAGAAGGTATTTTATCCCAGCAGGCCAGGCCTTGGATTCATCCTGTTGCCTTTGTGTTGTTTTAATGTTACAAAACCAGAAGTGAAATATTCAACATGCATTTTTTAAAAGTTACCAATGGCAGGCAATATTCCAGTGACCAAGCATCTTCCATACAAGACAAATGCAAGAAAAAAGCATTGTGTGTTTGTGTTCATATATATGTATGTATTATTTAATACGTGTGTATACATAACTTGCGCAATATGTGAGTTTTTTTGTAGTTCAGAGTTGACAGATGGGTCAGGGCTTAGGAAATGGGATGTGGCTAAAGATGCCCATGTACTTTGGCAATCTCCAGTTCATGTTTTTTGGGACTTTGCCAGCATATTCCTCAGGGTGTTATTTGCTTAAACTGAGGGTAAAAGACTTGGTTAGCAACTTTCACTAGGAGTGAAATTAATAGCAAGAATAAATTAAAAAGTAATTTCTTCAAGTATACAGGATAGTGGCTTTAATAGGTGACTGTCTATCGAAATAGGAGGTAATCTTGTACTAGTTAGAATTGAAGTCAGAATAACACCTTTTGATTTATACAGTTCTGAATAAAACAAGGGAAAAAAGTATTGGGAGGTATTGATAAATAACCTTACTTTCCCTTTGCCTTGTCCTTAATTCCCTCCTACAAGAAAAAGAAATATGCTTGGAAAAGCCAAAATAAAAGACAATGCATTGTGTGCTGACAACAGCTAAACTTGGCTTCCTTGGCTGGAGGAGGAGGAATAGAAAACTAAAACATCTTCAGATAGAAAGAGTAATTTATGCTTCCAAGCTGATCTGTACTATTTAGCAGGGGGAAGAGAAAGGAGTTATGAATAACAAGAACTGCTCTCGTAAGTCTTCATACTTATATTCTTTCAAGCTGTTAGTATAGGCTCTGCAAAGTTGGGGAGGCTGAGAGATTTGCAAAGATTTATGGTTGGGTGCAAAAATATTGCCTTACTTTCAGATTAAAATAGCTGGCACTTGGTAAATCAATACATGCATGTCTGCAGACCAGCCATGAGCTTTCCTTATAAATACATATTAGCATCCATCTGGTTTAACTTCTTATCTTCCAAAATCATTGTCTTGATTAGTGTTTTTTTCTTAGTATGAGGAAAAACGGTAAAAGTAATTGCTAGACTGTAGAAATACTATCCTAGACTTGGACTCTGAGCCTGGTTGGGACTTTATAATCTTGCTTGCAAATGAATTATGCTTTTTAAAAAAAAAAAAAAAAAAAAAAAAAAAAACCTTTTNATCATAACATGGAGTTCAAATTCAGAGCTGACTGCAAACACTCTTTTGGTGATGACATGATATTACAAAAGTAAAAACCATTGATATACTATCTTTTTTTTTTAAAAAAAAAAAAAAAACAAACAACAAAAACCTTTATCTTTCATGTCTATGTGAAACTGTGATCTTATTTCTTATATTCTTTCTGGGAGCCACAGGAACTGTGATAATTTTTTTTCAAAGACTATTGCTTCAGTTTGTGTTTTCAGTTCTGGGTAAAATGCATATTGCCCCCCTTGTTCGCAGTGCATTACTCTTAACCCAGGCATAATCTGTGTCCATTCTGTAGCATTAGGGTAAGAAAACAACAGGATAAGACCATTTACCATTTGCTTTCTTAAAATAACATGGCTTTGCTCTTCCATCTTGTAGCTGTAAGGGAGCTGTAGCCCCTACCTGCATACCTGAATAGCCTTGTCAGTAGACTTGCAGGCAAATTCCTGCAGAAAATCTAAGTCCTCCTAGGTTTTCTTGAGTAACAATGATTGTAGTACTAAGAAGTGAGTTAGTCAAGAATTCCAAATATCTTTTTAATTACCTCTTTTTGTAAAATAAAGATTCTACAGAATTTGCTCTGCTAAACTGGATGCTGAATGACAGATTAGAAAGTGCAGCCTGCTTTGTGAGGCAGGAAGTGAGAGGCAGATGTCTTTGATTTTTATTTCTTCTTTTTTTTCCTAATGCTGTAGCATTTACTAGTACTTCTGTGACGGTCTTAATATATACTATGGTAGTTGATTTATGATAATTATGAGGTTTATTGTTTTGACTACCTGAATAACTATTTTCATATCAATGATCCTCGGTTCGGTATCTTATGGTAAAACTGTCTATAATGCTTTCAGTGTAAGAGTACTTCATAGAAATTACAATATGCTGTATTAGAAGTAGAATAGTAGCAAATCAGTTTCTAAACCATTCAGTCTAATTTATGCACACCATTTCATATTCCATGCAAATATAAAATACTTTTGTCAAAGAACAATGCTACATAATTTATAAAAAAACATGTAATGGTCTTTCACTAATGTTGGTCATCAAACTCAGTAGAAAGTTGGCAGGAAACAACACTTAATGTCAACCAGCATTTGTGTTCTTGCATACAGATGTTTGAAAATGAAATGTAATTATGCATAGTTCACACCTTTTAAAATACTTCACATGTGAGTTTTCAACCACGTAAATAGAAAAATCTCCTAAAAGTGTAGGCAAAATAAGTTATGAAGTGTGTACATAGCTCTGCAAAAGTGTTGATTTCATAAACTGTAAAGAAGATGATAAACAATTCCCTTTTCTGAAAGAATAGACACTTTGGTTAATGCAGTGCTGTGATTTTTATCCTCTCCAGCAGAGCAGAAAGCAAGCTATGGTTATTCAGGCAATACTTGCACTTCAGAGTGTGTCAGAGGCAAATCCGTTTGTGTTTTCTGATAGGTTATTTATCCTGCTTAACCTATAAACTGTAAAGTAACAAGGCTACTGAACTGATAGATAGCCTAGCAGATGGTTCAGAGATTATGCTAAATCACCTCAGCTTGTCAGAAGTTAGGTTGGGTTACTGCAGGGGCAGTGGCTGCAAGAAACACTGAATGGGATCATTTTTCTCAGTTTGCTTGAAACTCTGTTTTTCTTCACAGCATGTGACATCTGATGTCTTTACAGTTAAAATAGATACATCATCAAGAAATTTAGGACCAGCATATTAGCATCCTGGCTTTCATAAGAATCATTAGGATGATGAGAATCTTCAGGTGTCTATGAAATAGGAAAGATGATGTGCAAGAGGTTGGCTCTGCCACTTTTGCTGCTCTTCCTCTCTCTTTTTTTCAGTGTTACGTGTTCTACTTAGGTTACCCTGCTCTCGCAGGGGGGTTGGACTAGATGATCTTTCAAGGTCTCTTCCAACCCTTAGGATTCTGTGATTATTTCAGCTCCTACTGCTGTTGTGTTATTCTGAAAGTAGCAGCAGCTGAATTCTTCTCAGTGCCTGCCAGGGAAGAATATAAGAGCCTTCTCCTCCATCTCCAAAAGCTCTATGGGAGAAAAACTTCATGGATTATTTCTTATACCCTTCCCACCCCCGCTCCCCACCCCGTGTCATCATAGTACTAAAGAAGAACTGCTTTTCTCACATGTTGCAACATTAACCTTATAAAGTAGGACTAAATAAACATGCCGTTACTTTTTTTTTTGTTTTGTTGATACAAGATTGACAGAGAAGACACCTCTGCAAGGCAGTTGTTAGAAATCTGTTCATTTGCTACACACTAGAAAGCCACATTAGGAGTACTGGTTTAGTGTCAGCTGTAACATGTCTTAACTGTTTGAAATACTCAGATACTAAAAAAGAGAGTTTTCCTCAGTTGTGCTAAATGAAAGGGCATTGTACAGTGGCTCATGCTTTTAAGATACTCAATTTGTTGTGCAAGAAGGAGCATGCCAATTGAAAAACCTTTTCAAAACGTCATAAAAATAGCTCTAGGATATTAACAGGACTTTGTCTCCTTGACTTCTAGTCAGCTTGTAAGGAATGGATAGATCTTATTCACACCTCTGCAAAGCAAGCGGAAGCAAACGTTTCCTAATTCTAAAAGCATTTCTTCCCTATCCCCACACTTCATCCTTGGTTAAACAAAGAAATAACTAGTCTTAAGAAAACCAGAATAGGTAGCTGAAAAATTATCTCTGAGAACTTCTTGTGCATCAATTTGCTATTTGGTAGGGCTTTGAGTTTCTGGTTCTTTTTAGCTAGAAGGAGTAGTTACATTTGTGTAGACCCTGCATGCTATAAACCAAATATATATTCCTAAAATAATGCTTCTTATCTGTTAAAATTAATACTGTCCAAGAAGCTAAGAAGGCATTTGTTCACACTTCATCAAATTATATATGTTCATTATGCTAAGCATCTGCTCTTCTAAGGACAGATAACTGTAAAAGCTGATAATATATCAGATTTTTATCTGGTTTTGGTGCTTCTGATTACTTATGAGTGAAATCTGGAATTGTAACCCACTGAGCATAACTAACAGATCGTTTGTAGCAAATACCAGTTTGAACCTCTCATATGAAGACAGGCTGAGAGAGCTGAGGTGGTTCGTCTTGGCAAAGAGAAGGCTCCTGGGAGACCTTACAGAAGCCTTTCAATACCAAAAGGGGGCCTACAAGGAAGCTAAAGAGGGATGTTTTAGAGGGGCATGCAGGGATAGGTAAAGGGGCGGGGGGAGAGATGGCTTTGAACTGAAGAAGGGTAGATTCAGATTAGATATTAGGAAGAAATTCTTCATTGTGAGGGTGGTGAGACACTGGAACAGGTTGCCCAGAGAAGCTGTGGCTGCCCCCTCACTGGCAGTGTTCAAGGCCAGGTTGGGTGGGATTTTGAGCAACCTGGTCTAGTGGGAGGTGTCCCTGCCCGTGGCAGGGAAGTTGGAACTAGGTGATCCTTGAGGTCNTCACTGGCAGTGTTCAAGGCCAGGTTGGGTGGGATTTTGAGCAACCTGGTCTAGTGGGAGGTGTCCCTGCCCGTGGCAGGGAAGTTGGAACTAGGTGATCCTTGAGGTCCCTTCT
>NDXB01008594.1:21770-36417 GCA_002631895.1 Agapornis roseicollis
AAAAAAAAAAAAAAAAAAAACAAAAAAAAAAAGAAAAGTAGGAATTAGTATTAACTAGGAATTAGCCATAAAAACCTTCTGATATAGACTGACCTGAGCAATATTTATGACTGTAATTTTACAGATATAAATGTTTTATCCTGCAATTTGTGTCAACTTAAGTTTGTTTTGTTGCTGTTGTTGGTTGTTTCTTTTTTTTCTCTTTTTGTTAAATTAAATGCTTGGAACTCTCAAAAGTCACAAAGGTGAGAACTTTAAGGTCTCCATCTATTTTCTGAACAGCCCTGGTTATGCCTGCAGGGAGCAGAGAGCAGTGCTGTCTTACCAGGGCCCACAGAGACGCTTCATTAACCCAATTAAGCAGGTGGATGGAGAGGGTCTCTCTGATAATTTACACCTTACTAATGAAGTGTGTGACTCTTAATCTCCTCCAAACAAGATACACTCATGAAACACTGGTGCAAAGAAAGGGGAAATTAATTAGGTGAAAAAACTATGAGATTATAGCAGAGGGATTCCAACAAGGCAACAGTAACATGGCTGGCGATTCATTTGTGCCTGTCCTAAATTAATGTCTGAGCTGTCAAATAAATAAAAACCAGCATTGTTTTGGCTTAAAGACGTTTGCCAATGTCTTTGAGCCCTAGCATAAACATTTAAGACTTTAACCCTAGCATGAGGCACCTTCCTTTGCTGCATGACACACTATTTTCCATGCCCAGCTGCCTGAATAGCCCCGGGGTAAAATGAACCCACTCTGAGCAGAGCCTGGTCTTTTTCTAGGATGTCTAGAGGAAGTTTAGAAGGTCTTACTTATTCTATGCAAATATTTTCAATGTAATAATCACTTTGCATCATATAAATACCTGCCTGGCTGCCAAGCCTGTATTTGGACTGCAATGGGATGGTGGGAAGATGGTGTTTTGTTGCAGAACAGTCATCCTACCAAGTGAACCAGCTCTACTAAACGCATAATATTTAGTTCAGTGGTGGGTAAGACTGAAGGACAATTTGAGCTATTTGTGGCTTTGGTGATGCTAAGTGAAAGCCTGGAGTCAAGCTCTTTCTGGCACAGTTATGAGCTGATTTCACAGAATTACAGAATGGTTTGGGCTGGAAGGGAACTTAAAGACCATCTGGTTCTAACCCCTCTGCACAGGAAGGGACACTTTCATTAGGCCAGGTTTCTCAAAGCCCCATCCAACCTGGCATTGAACACTGTCAGGGTGAAAGCGGTCAGCAGAGACCTTCAGCAGTCTGAGAGCTGGCTGCTCAAAACAGCATGACTTCTAGCTTTCAGTGGCACTGGAAGACGCTTGCATGAGTTTCTGTCCTGCTTGTGTTCTGGTGGGTTATTCCCCCGAAACTGGATGTTAATATGACTTGCAGGATTGTCTAGTTTATCTCCAAGAGTCCACTGGAAAGATACTGTTCATCTTGCAGTCATATATGATCATTTGGCCTCCATGAAATAGGGTCTTCAAAGTTTCTAGAGTAAGAGTGCCACAGAAATGCATTTTATCAGTTAAATTGAACTGTTGGCTACTGAAAGATTCCCAGAGTAGTAGATCTGAGCAGACTTAACATTGGAAATTGTATTTTGTCCTATAAAGAACTCGATGAATCCAAGGATTTCAAAGCTTTTGGCAAACATGAATTAAATCAGCAATTAATTAAGCTCTGCAGCACTCCTGTTCTATAAACAAGAGATATATTACGATCAGTCATTATTGCCAAATGCAAACATTCACAAACTGTGAGTCCAGCTCCCCAAAATTATGAGATTGGCTTAAAAAATCATGAGATTAAAACCCAAAATTGTTGCATTTTCTTTATCCACCATCTGGCTTCTCAGCCTCTAGCGTAAACATACCTCATGTTTTCAACTACAAGGGCTAGCCACTTACTTAAAAACATGAAAAAAGAGATCCTTGTGCTTCATAATGACACCAACAGCTAAGGCTTTAGGAAAAACACTAAAAATCCTAAGACTCATCATACAATCAGAAGAATTTGTAATACTGGTCACTTGTAACTGAAATATTTTTGTCTCAGCAGCTGTTTCTGAATACAGCAACCAGTGCAAGAGCTGCTAGACAAGGAATTATGAAGACTATCCTTCCTGATTGAAACTGCAGGAGAATTTAGGTGAATGAAATACAATTACAGAGGCAGGATGTCACGTAGTCCTTGCTGGAATTTAGCCAGGGCATGACAGATAAACACATCATATCTCATGAAAACTCTCATGGGATTCGTAATTATTAGAAATGATTGTTCCTGTCTTTCTGGAAGATGACTGCAGGCAATACTATGGCATCCAGCACTGGTTGGGGCGATAGCTTCATACCAAACCACAGATGTGAATGCCACCCCCGGAAACCCTGCTCCCCAGTTCCTCAGCCCTGACAAACAGTTTGTGTCAGGAAAATCCTGTCTCAGGCTGATCCGACTTAGCTTGTGAGACAGGGCCATTTTGGTGGTGGGGCTGGCAGCCACCGCATTACTGTCTGGAGAAGAATTTACACTGCAGTGGGAATGGCAAATTATCTGCAGGGAAAGTAGCTGCAGCAGGGCCATGGCTGGCCGAAACCAGGAAAACAGATTTCAAACTAATGTAAACAGCTTGGGTTTATCACTGGTTTCTCAGGTTCAAAAATAAATATCACCAGTCTTGTGGTCCGAAAGTCGACTATTTTCTACTGACACTTCCAAATGTAGCTTTCAGTGACCTTGAAAACCACTTTAAATATATTTTTCAGTAATTTAAAAACCCAAGGTTAATAAAAGAGAATCAAAAAAGAAAGAAAGTTTCAGTTCTTTAAGCAGGTCTATTTATCAAGGAAGAGAAGATGAACTTACAGCCACCTGAGCATCTAAGCACATGTATTTCAGAAAAAACTAGCTCTAATGTCTTTGCCACAGCAGGATCCTCATGGACATCAAGAAGCTGTTTTCTCCAAGGAAGAGCATTATAGCTGTGCTTAGGATAGACTCTGATCTTTGCACATAAACCTATTTAAAGTGACACTAAGGGCTTTTGTACTGCTATGAAATTACCTTGGGCTAGTGAGAGCACTCACTGGCTGCTTACTCTCCTCTCCTCTGAGGAAATTGAAGCACAGGCAGGTTAAGAAAGCTATGGACAAATCCATGGAATAAGCACCAGCCAGGGCTATTTTAGCAAAAGAGATAGAGCCTCTGAATGAGGAATCTCAGTGGTGCAGGGAATAGAGGCAATAAGGGGGAGGGCTGGCCTTGTTTTTATATTTTTTTTCTCCAATCATGTCTACTAAATGACCTTCAGGCCAACCCACACATGGTCACTTGTGTTCTTCTGTCTCTCAGGATTCCACCTCCACCCACGCCCAGAGGAGCCTTATCAGAATGAGCTCCCAAACACACAGCCCTGTGTGTTTGGGAGAAGGAAGGCAGGAGCATAAGAATACTGGTTAACACAGGAGCCATGGAACTCATGAAGCTGCACTCTTTTCAAGTAAAGTTTGCATATAAAAGGAAGCATTTCCAAGGGTTATGCTAAATAGGTATCTGGGGCTCAGTAACTAGTGTCAATATTCATAGAATAGTTAGGGTTGGAATGCTGTGTTTCTCACTCTGGTAGTGCCCATGCCCTGATGGCAGAACCAAGTACCTTATCAAGTTGCTTGCTTTCCCCAAAAGATGTACCAGCAGGTCATGTATAGGTTAAATACAGCAGCTCTTAGGGGCTATTTTATCCATGTGCAAACCTGGTTTATAAAGCTTATCAAGAAGAGAGGCTTGGCATCACAGTCTAGTACTCATAATTAATCCTGGAGACAGCATGGATTTAGGTTCTTTGGGGTTGACTTCAAATTAAAAAGTCACTATTCGCATGGGAAACAGACACCATATGTTATGTATTAACACTATAGATGTTACAGAATGTTGTGTATTTTTTTTTTCAAGTAAGATAACTGTAGATAAGTACTTTTCAATAGGCAGTTTTTTGGTTATCTATCTATATTTCTCTTACATAAAGTAGTCTCCATTACAGATGGTAGCAGATGTCTTTACAAACACTGCTACTCATGGATCTGTTTTATGCACATATCTATATAAATGAAGCCCTTCTTTGCATCATCATTTCTATTTGTGCATAAAAAAAATTATCCTTGTTTGTATATTTTATATGCTATTATTACAGTTACAATATAATACTCACCAGTACATGTACAAGTTGAAGAGAAACAACTTGTACATATAAAAATATACAATATATTTACACATACAAATAACTCAAATATAGAGGGAAATGCTGTCTGAGGATGGATTTGGCAGCATCTTGTAAAAAGTCGTTGTACTGGGAGTTATTACAATGTTCTCAGTGTCTTCACTCATCTAAAATTTTAGTTTAAAGTTTTTGCACAATCATGGTCAACATAAAATACAGCAGGAAATCGCCATTAGTCAAATGTGTTCGTCTAATCCCGCTGCAAAATGGGGCTTTTTCATTTTTATCCTGCCACACGTTAGGTTGTGATTTCATATGTCAGATACATCAATTCTGCCAAGGAGAGAAGATGGGCATGAACAAATTAAAAATATAGACTCCTTTGCTTCGGGGAAAGTAGAGAGGACAGGTCTTTGTAGAGAACAGTAATAAAGATCTCATTTAAGGGAGTTTCTGGGTTTGATTCTTTGCTGCCCTTCCTCATAACTAATTACTCCCTGGCAAATTGAGGGCCTAACCAGCAGATCCAAATGAATACATATTCATTCTTCTCTGCTGGAATTGCATAGGGAGAGTGTAAGTAGGGAGACATCAGACCAAGTCCTCTGACATATTTGTATCAGGGATGAAAGCACCAACGTTTTGCAACGAAAGCAACCAGGTTTTGCTGACATGAAAACCTGCCATTTCTTTCTCTCACTCTTGCTATCCTTTTCTCATTTTGTTTCTCACTCTCTCTCACTTTCTTCGTTCTAATTCTCTCCTTTTATTTGTGCAACCACTGGGATAAATACAGCAACAGTCCTCTTCTCCGAGAGTCATGCTTGGGAGGATATTAGTGTGTGCCACACTCTGCTTGTCGATTTGTCTTAAGGTAATTATTTCTAATGGCTGTTGTTGTTTTTCCTGCAGAAACTGTAATGTAGCCGCTTTTGTGTCATTGGCTGAAGCCTGTTGTTTCTGTAAGAAAAACAATAGGCCCACAGATTAGGACTGCGTATTATGGCTCTACTAAAGCAGCAGGTTTTTGGTATTGGTACCAATCCTATCAATTCCTGGCATCCTTCCCCCTTTACTCCTGGTAATTAATCTTTTCATGAATGCTGTCACATTTAGAGCCATTTCATGAAGTTTCTGGTTCCTATATTTATGTAACTCACCACATCTCTTATGTGCTCCATCATCTGGAGAGATGTGGGAAGAAGTGATGCCAGGTGGTGGGTTTGCTCTCCCTGTCATTCCTTTCTCTCTGTAGAACAAGCTGTCCCATAATAAAGTCACACACAGATGACAGACAAGCAGCCACATGTTTCCAACAGCCTGAAAGGGGCAAAATTGAGACATCAAAAATTAGGAAAAGCCCCTATGAATGAAGTCTGTGGAATGTGATGCCTGTTTCCCATATGTGTGTATGTACTGAGCGCCTAATAGGAAAGGGCTTACACCCTTTGTGCAGTACAAAACATTTTTCATGTGAAATATTGTAGATTTCTTAAAGCAAGGATGGCAGTTTGAAACAGTCAGCTCCTCCTGCCATAAACGGATGTTCTTCCTCCTCTTCAACAAAGCTCCAAACCACCTCCCACAAAATGCACCGGCTTCAAACCTTTTCTATAAAACAGGAGGCTTTCTGGACAGGGAAAGGAGAAAGAAGGTGTAAAGCCACTTTTGCTGGTATCACTCCAGATTGTTATTCCTGGTTTTGAAAGGGAGTCAGGCCCAATGATTGCAGACAGCATGAAGCTGCAGCAAGCATATTCGTAGGGCGCAGCAGCAGGTTGAGAGACAAAAGCTTGTATTCCCAGCCCTGCCTCAAGTGACCTTGTGCAACCTCTTAATTACTGCAATTACTTGCCTCCTGAGATGACATTATTAGGCCTTGCTCGGTAATAAGGGCTGTGAAGTTCACAGAGTTATTCGTGCCGGTTGGTGAAAGAGCAGTGAGTAAAACACCCAGCCATCTTGAGGCTTCCAAACCAGCTCAGGGTCAAAAGAGGATGGCCACAGGCTCTTCTTGAAAATTCAGAGGTGGTGGTGTCTGATGGGTTTATGTTTGGGGCTGGGATTTTTGTAGCATGGCATCTGCATCACTTCTCTGAGGATGTGCGAAGAGCAATGCTGCATTGTGGGTGCACCAAATATGTTTTACCTGGGATCGAAAACAGTAACTGTCCCCCTCCAGTACTGTCCACATATCATGTTTCTGCCCCAAATCAAAAATGAGCACCCCTAAATGATAAAATACTAATTATAAAATATGAAAGGGTTAAAACTGACAGCTGCTGAAGCCAATTTTTAGCATTAGCAACATTAATTCAAGACTTCAAAACTCTGGGGCATTTTGTTGTCCTTGAAAGAAAAATTCAAAAACACAACAAAAAACCAAAGCAAACAAATAAAACCAGAAAGAACTGCAGAATTCACCCTAAGGCAGAGAATAAACATTGAGGATCTCAAGTGGAGCATTTAGTTATTGAGAAGCAACAGCAACTGAAACAGGAGACTAAATGGAAAAAATTAAATAGCCTTAACTTTAATCATTGCTACCTACAATGAAAGATACAACTGCAATTGCCTGCAGCTGAGGAAGCTGGATGGAGCAAAAGCCTTTCTGCCTCCATGTTTGTACCATGTGTGAAAATGTGACTGCTGCTGAACACCTTCTGTTTCTACTGCAGACAGTTTTGACCTGGAGGTCACTTGTTCGGCTGAAACAACACGCAAGGATGTCAACCCTCCACACTACCAGCTGTAATCCAAGTCCTGATTTCCCAGCCCCAGAGAGTTGTGTCCTCAAGCCCAGACTGATCTGTGAAGGGCAGAAGGGTTGTGATCTCTGAAGGGCAGAAGGGTTGTTTTTGCTCCCACCTCTCTGTTTGCATGGCTGCACCCCTGTGCAGGGACCTGCTGGCAAAGCTTCAGGGCAGGTCACCTGCTCAGGTTCCCCCACCAAGCACTGCTGCAGAATTAGCAGTCAGTGCTGAATGGCCCATTTGTGAAAAGTGTGGAAGGCAGGTGGGTCAAGAGCTAAGTACAGGAGAAGGATGCATTTGGTTTATCCCCATGGCCAGGGACGTCAATCTATCTTTGTAGTAGGTTTGAATATGGAGGGGGACATGTAAAAACTCATCTCTGGGATCGTTGAGTGGAAGGAGGTGCCATGCCAAGCAAGGCAAGTGTGGAAGGAAAAGCACAAGATTCTTGCTGAATTTTGGTAACCTTTATTCTTTTGTGAATAATTCAGCCACTCTGTAAATGCATTCAGTTGAGCTTTCCTCTGCCATTGCAATCTGAGGGAGAAACCCTGCCCTCCATTCAACATCTGCCTTGCAATTGCATTATGTTACATCATTGGATTTTTTTTTTTTCTTTAGCCTTGCTTTTTTATTTTTGCCCATTGACACCTCTGTAATAGGGGAGGTAAAATATTTTCATTATCCTCTCCCCAGAATGTGGAAATCTTCAAAGAGGAGGTAGGAGGGAGGTTAGCTCCTCCAGCCTCATTTCCCTACCGCTGCCATTCCTCACAAAATGAGCCCACACGCCCATTGCATCGTGGCATTGAGATGGAGCCTGTTGTATGTTTTGCCTTTTTTTTTTTCCCCCTAAAATCATTCCACATTGCAAACCTGGCGATTATTTCATGCTGGTTAAACTATATTTGTAGTCTTTCATCGTACATAAGTAGGCTGAAGTAAACTGCTGATAGTGAAGATATTGTTCTCGGTGTTTCTGCTCTTGCCTTATTCATTACATTATGCCTATAAGCTAGCATTAAAAGGTTCATTGTAGCAATGCACCTTTGTTATTAATTCTTGTGGTGCTACATATTTTTATGAAACATAGTTCATTCACAGAATGATCAGGTAATCTATGCCAGTGTTTATGGGTGTATTTTGCACGCAACATGGACACATACAACACTCAATTACATGCACCCCAAACTCATACTTACCCATATAAACAGAGAGACCAGACCAAAATGTCCTATTTATGTTCAGCAAAATACTTCCAGGGCTCATTCGCAAACTAAAATATTTGACTATGGACATATTTTTCTGCCTTTAGTCCTGGTCCAACAGCAGAGAGACACAATGCCAGGTAGCAGTATCCAGCTGAGTATTTCAAGGCAAGACATGTATAAGAGCCTGGGATATCCCACACGACACCTGTGTGACCCCAATCATCAGAATCATTATTTACAAGGAGGCAGAGGAGCTAAATGGATACCTGCATCATACAGCAAGGAGCAGCGTTCAAGGCCAGGTTGGATGGGGCTTGGAGCAACTGAGAGGGTATTGGAACTGGATGATCTTTAGAGTTCCTTCCAACCCAAACCATTCTACGATTTGCACTGGCATCAAGGATCTCCCCAGCTGCCAAGAGGAGGGGAAATCCATGAAGAAGATGAATGAGCAAGTGATGATGCAATATCACACCTTCACATCTGGAATGAGCACTGAATAACATGTTGCCCTCACCATGGTATGCTGGGGTCTGGACAGGTGCCCTGTAAGAAGCTGAGATAAGAAAGTGAAGCCATGGGAATGCCTAAACTAGTGAAGGCCCGGGAGAGTGAAGCAGGTGAATATGTCCCATCCTGCCTGCAACCATGGACATCCATGGGCAGCTCATGGATGTGCACCATAGGGCTCGCCGTAGTTCCTCCAGCCCATCCTGCCCTGGCAACCCCATTCTTTCAGCTCTGTTAACAGGATCTGCTCAGCCAGTGTTTGGGACTGGGCACCCCAAGGGATTTCCCTTTATTGGCTTCCTGCTCAGGTGAGATGGGCCCATGCTGTTGCAGGTGTCCTTGATAGCTGCTTCTTTGCCACTTGCATGGGGCTTTCCAACACCCAGACAGCTTCATTTAGATGTGTGGGGCAACCAATACTCTGTGTTGTGTTCCAGTAACCCAGCTTGCACCCTGCAAGTTGCATTTTAAAGCCCCAAACTCTTCCTTGGAAGGCATCTTCTCTTTCTAGCCTTGGTAAATACAGTGTCCAATTGAAGAATTCTGATATTGTGCAGCATGGAAAAGGCTTTTTTCCCCCCTGAGTTTTATTATATACAATTGATTATACACCATTTTTCTCTCCTTCTGAAACCTGCACAATTGGACTCATGTTGCCAGAAGAACCTGCTGTTACCCAGCCTCAGGGAGAAGAAACAGAGAACAGGAAGAAAGCCATGTTTCAAAGCTCTTAAAAGTTTAAGAAAAAAAACACATTTCTCTATAAAATATCTTGCAGCTGTGTATACCAGGGGCCTTGTGATTGTCACACAGTACTGGGGCCACCACAGCAGTCTACGTGTACTTCTGTGTAACCATTTTGAGGCAGAGATGAGCCCACTCTTCTCCCAGGTCATTGCTTCCTTTCATACTCAGGATACTGGTGTCTTTTTGCACCTCACAACCTGCCAATCTCAGGGACACAATGCTTCTCAATGCACCAGAAATAACTGGGGAGCAAATGAAACTCAATACAGGAATGGGTTTGCTGAATCTTGTCTTCCAGCAGAGTTCAACTCCTGGTCTGGAGAATATGAAATGGCATGGCATGGCAGAAGAGACAAAACCAAGCCATGGACGTTCCCCAGAGATGTCATTTTCAGCCACAGACAAAGCTTGAGTCATGCTTCTTTAGCAGACTGGTCTGGTTTTGCTATGTGGAGCTGTTAGTCTGTGGTCAGAGAACAGAGTAACCAAACAACCACAGCTGCACCAGGATTCACTGGCTCAGCATTGGAACACACTGATGTGGCTCTGTCCTCTGGATCCTGAGCTGGTCTGGCAGGCACAAGCTCTGGCCTCTCTGCATCTCACTGCATTTGTTTGGCACAGATGGGCTAGGAAAGAGCAGAACACACTAGAAGATGTAATATTAATACCTGGAATGAGCAGGTAAGGAATATGTGGGATGTTTCTCTGGTTGCCAGAACTGCAACATAGGTCTGAAGTCTTTATCCCTTCAAGTGGCAGCCCAGCTGGATGCCCTTGCTCAGTCTACCCACTGCCAGAGCAGGTCCTGGCTGAGCCACTCACAGTAGCTGGGACCAACACTGCTCCTGGCTCTGCACAGGGAACGTACAGCCCATGGCAAATTATACACAGATGTGACCACTTGCAGCTCCACTCACACCTGGGCTGAGTTAGAGTCACCTCACCATGCAGCCCCTGTCTGCAGCTTTCTGATATGAACGGTCAGGTGAATCATCCTCACTAAGCATCAGAAGAGCTGAGTTTAACTGTAGAGCATTACAGCTGGTGGAAATGGTTTGAGCGTCCAGGGAAAAAGAGAATGCTAAAAATAATAAAAATAAATAAATAAATTTAAAATAAAATTTCTTCTCACTGACCTTATTAACATAAAAATAAGGAAATGTAGAACAGGACCCATCCTTTTTCAAAAGACTGGACCTTTTTCAAAGACTGGATCAACATTTGGATGGCTATTTCGGATTATTCCTTTCTATACATAAAATAAGAGCCTAATCTAGAGACAGTTCATAGAACTGAAACTAGCCTTCTTAACTGAGCATTTCCATGACCAGAAGCCCCCGAACTCTCCTGTAATCACAATTACACATAAATATATACATACATTACCCTTCCTAACTGTGCAAATTTCCATGGCTAGGAGCCCCCAAAATCATCCTCTAGTCATGATTATGTTTAAATGCACACACACACATATAAATAAGCAAATAAATAAAAATTTTGCTCAAGGGAAAAAAAGCCTAAGATTTTCCCTTCCTTTTAAAAAAAAAAAAAAAAAAAATTCCAAAATATAAACAGCTGATAAATCAATAGAATTTCCTGATTTATTGCTACATAGATCAGCATTACAACAGTCTTTGCACACCTCAGTCTTGCTACACAAGAATGTAAAAACACTTCATGTGACTTAGCTGTTTTTTCAGTGATTGAGAAATGCTTAGTGATTGGGAAAAAGCAGTAAATACACACTGCTGGTATATAGAATAGCCTTCCGAAAGGGATTTCAGGGTAGAATCCTGTCTATGTTTACACTGAGTAAATCAGTGTAACTCCAGTGAAGCTAGCAGAGCTAGTCTGGTGTCAAACCTATGTGGATAAAAGGATCAGGCCCTCTAAGCTTTAAAGTTATGAGTCTTTTCAAACTGCAGATCTACTGTCAACATTTCAGTGATTACTTCTCTTTTTTCCAACACACAAACATAAAATAGTAACAAGATTATCAGATTAAAGAGCCAAAGAACAGCCAGTTTATTATAGTCTTGCGTCTAAAACACTCAAATCTTATAGGTTTCCTTCCCACTCTACATCTTGTGGGGGGAGATTGACATGTTTGTTTGTATTTGGCTTTAATTTTTTTTAATGGCAGTCTGGTATAGCTATATAGGAAAATAAACCAACCGTAATATAATGAATTCCACAGTGCAGTAAGAAAGAAAAGAGCACTCCCTGACCTCCAGAACAACCCTTCTGATCATTTCAACTTAAAGAAAGAATAAAAATCTTTGCTTGTTTTCTGTCAATCCCCAAGAAGGAGAAATGACAGGAAAAACAGAATGAAAAAGACAGAGCTGTTTAAAGCTAAAAATGTGCAAATGCTGCATTCCTTCTGGGAGAGGAAAAATGTACAACCCACAACCTTCGCATCAGTATAAATTATTTAAATCAGAGATGGTTTGTGTTAAGGGTCTTGAACAGATTGCATAACTGTTGCACAACTAATGTGTACAAGTGTGTCACTAATTTAATTTTAATTTTACTGTATGAGTTTGTATAAGATCCCCCAGCTGTCATGTGCTCATCATCTGTCACAGAACTATCACTAAGCCATGCTGGGCTAAGACAGGATTATAAACGATGAACTGCCATGTGCTCTAAATCTTCTTATTTGCCTAGCCTGGAAGGTATGCCCTGTAAAATTTGATTGGCAGCGTGCTCTATTCTGTCAATTGACTTTGAAGGCCTTTTCTATTGGCGCTTTGAGCAGATCTCAGTAGCTGTATTGACTGTCACCTGCTGACTCCAGCACGTGCCTGACCTCAGCCCTGCACCGAGGCTCCTTCCCACTCGCCGCTGCATGGCAGGGCCGGCTCGCTCTGGTGGCACGTGCGGCACATAAGGGCATATGGCTGCCTAGTTGTGTGCAGAATAGAATAACTGAAGCCAAGCAGCCCCGCACTGTTATTACAGCAGATGGGGGAAGCGTGGCATTCAATATTAAGACAGATGCCACCTCCTTATTCCACCTGTCTGGAACTTGGACATGGGACAGAATGAACTGTCTGCCTAATAATTAAGAAAACAAAGACTGCATTTATAAAGCTCAGCAGAGCACCATATCTGCGAAGCATGCACAGATATAATTGTTGACTATAACAATAAGGAAATATAGACTACTGCTCATCAGATGTTCAGATACATATACACAATTACAGTAGGAAACTGTACTGTTCCCAGCTGCTTTTGTAGTCTTTTATTTAGGCTGGCTGTGTATTAAGTTAAACGGGAGAAACAAGTTGGCTGGCATTATTACTATTATAAATAACGCTTTTAAATTACAGTGAAGTTCCTTAAATAACAAAGCGCCTACCGTTCCCCCTAACAGTCACTGCTGTTATTGTGCTATGCCCTTTCTTGCAAATTTGCTCTTTGCTTCTCAGTAGTCAACTGTTTTTGTAACAGCCAGAGAGAAGAAAAACATTCTTTTCAGGACCACTATTATTTTCACGTATTTTTACACAACAATTTGCCTCTTTCTTTGGTGGTGTTAAAAAAATGATAACTGTGTAAAAAATAAGGCCTGGCTTCTTGGCAGTTATGCTATATTTCATTTCTTTTATTTAATCCCACTTAATTCAGGACCAATTATTATTGAACACACCATACTTTGTGATGGGAATGATTGAGCTGGAGAGAGTGTGATCCTCCCTGGGTTTGAGCCTGGGCTTGCCATAGTGGCAGTGGGGCTGGGCTGTGGCCGTGGTCATACTATGTGATTGCACCAGGTCTCTGGCCATTGTACAGCCCAAGTGCCTCTAGGACTCCACAGAGCTTGAAGCTGGGGTCTGCAATTACTGTGTAGGCTCAATAGCACCTATGTATTGTCTGGGCTTGGGTCTCAGCCCTCCTGAGCTGCAGGCATCAGGCTGGCCCAACCTATGCACCACATTTTTGAAGTGAATTCCTCCCTCATAAGGGAAATCCCAACCATGGCCAAATCCAGTGATGCTGCTGACAGCCCCAGACCCCCTTCAGCACAACCCCATGAATTCTGTGGAATTAGGTGCTTGGATATAAAAATGAGCAGGTGTTGGCTGGGTAAAGATACTTCTCTGTAGAAGCAATAAGACATGAATGCCTATGATTGAGAACCTAGTGTGATCCAGGAGATATTTTTAATACCTCTTACCTACCTCTGACCCTCTTCTAAATGCCCTGTAAGGATGACACCCATCCTTAAATCTTTCTAATTAATTTTATTCTCTTTTGACTGAATGAATCCAAAGGCAGCTTAAAAAAATCATCTGTGTCTGTCCTGGGATTTATCTGTAAATGGCAATTGGAATAAAGATGAGTAAGTTGAAGAAAATGAAAATGCAGGAACGATTGCTAAGAGCATGTGTACTGTATATACATTACATTCACGATTAAGGATATGCAGAGTGCCTATTGTCTCAGCAAGCCATGAAAGTGAGCTTTTATGTTTATATAATGTTTATATACATATATTTGTATACACATACTTGCATATATGTATAAGCTATGTAAATAAAATGTTTCAATTGAATAATTGAAATTTGAAAGGTAGAAAGATCACATGCAACACAACAAGCAAAGCTTGAGCTTCGCATTGATGTGTGTATATAAATAAATACTAATTTAGAAACATCTATATTTAAATATTTATAATAGAAATTATTAGACATCATAGCTATATGTGTGTGTTTAATATACACACATAGGCATGCTGAACCTACTGCAGTTCTGTAATAACACTCATAGACTGTTTTATACTTATTTTTAACAGATGTATTTAACCCAGACAGCTTGTCCTTGGGAAAAAAACAAGTACCAGATGTATTAGATTCTCCAAAGCACAGAAATCACATGTAACATATTGCAAAAAGGTAATCAAAACCCCAACTTCATTTCATAGAAAAGACAGCATTAAAAAAAACACAGATACATATTACAAGATGAGGATCAATTTGAAAAGATCCCACAATATCTGTTACCAAGAGCTTTGTTAATCTTTAAAAACCTAGAATGATTATTTATAGGGAAGCTGTGAATTAACTAGGCTTTAATAAATAGCTCACAGGCATGTATGTCAAGATTGTGCTTTTTGTTTTTATGTGTCTGTACTTGGAAAAAACCCCAAATCAACAAAAAAAAAAAAAAAAAAGAAGCTATTTTTTGGGGGGGTTTCGTTGGTT
>NDXB01008594.1:36540-75992 GCA_002631895.1 Agapornis roseicollis
AAAAAAAAAAAAAAAAGGAAGCTATTATTTGGGGGGGTTTCGGTTGTTTGGTTTTTTTGTTTGTTTGTTTATTTATTTATTTATTTCTGTAACAATTATTTCAAATTAAAAGCCCATCTGACGAAAAGCATATGGATGGAGAGGGGGTTCAGTCCTAATTGAACAAACCAGGACTCGTGAGGTTAATTACAGATATTAACGCTGTTGTTCTTCAGCTTCTTGCCCTCACGAAGGTTCCAGCTTCCAAATGACCTGGCTCCAACAATAAGACTCTCTTTAGCCCATTAACTAATTGATAAAAATGTGAGTGTTTAGAATGAGTCTAATTAAATCACCGAGCCTTACAATTACGAGTCCATTTGGTAGCTGTCGGGAGATGGGTAACCTCAGCTGGCATTGTAGGCGAATAAAAGATAAAAATAAAAGGGAGCTTAACCAAAGATCATTTTGAAAGCTGTTCATTTGAAGACAAAGTACACATTTGCCTGAAATGTATACATACACCACTTCAGACTAGCACAGTGTCTTGAAAAGAAAATGGAGCGCTTAGTAATCATGATTTTTTTTTTTTTTTCCCCAGCACATGCATGAAATTCTCTCCAGCCTGTGTGACGGAATGAGCTACTTTTATGTCACTACTGGGTTACAGTGAATACCTAGATTCCTTGAGAGTACCCGAATAGCTGATAGCAGGTACCTCTATGTTCTTACCAATTTTTTTTTTCTCACTCTTTCATAAGTACAAACTCTGCAGACCCACATCCCTGAGTCCCCATACTGGTTATGGCTGCTGCTGTGGAGACAGTCCTCAGGCTTCCAGGAATACTTCCCAGATGTCCGATTTGCAAGGTTTGCTTACTTGTACACATCACAGGTGAACAATATTTTGCATGTCGAAACGCCTACTGAAAGTGTGCCTAGTGTCCTAAACATCACATAAAATTCTCATCTCACCGTGCCAGGCAGAGATTTAGATCTAAAAAAGGATGAAGAGATGGGTGATAATTTTTGCTGAAGGAATGGCTTCCTTAGAAGGAATCCTAAACTGACAGGTTGAAAAAGAAAAAAAAAGAAGTTGGATATAATTAGAGTCTATAATATGAAAAGAGAATGGAGAAGGTGACCAGGAATGACTATGCACTGTCTCATGGGAGTATCAACCAAAAATGATCATCTGATGGCTTCAAAACAAATTAATGGAGTAACATTTTAACTGTTAAGCTGCTCAATTCAAAGGAATTGAAAGGAATTCAAAGGAAGTTCTGGATGCTAAAAGTATAAATTAAAAAGCTTCCAAATAAATGAATGGAAGAAAAATTCACCCCAAACTAAAAAACCATAAAGACACTGCCTCTGTCTTGGGAAGTCTTTATGCTGTAGATGTCTAGAAATTGGAACAACGTATAGTGGAATTTTCACTGTATGTCTGCCCTGCTCTTGTAGTCTATAGCCATTACCAGTAACAAGACACAGGGTATAAAATGTTTTTTGGTTCACTCCAAGGCTGCAGTTTGTGCTGCCTTAAGGGTCTTCTTCAGTGAGTGGACTATAAAGAGTGTGGCCATGATGGTGTTATAACCACCCAGGGAGACTGGAAGGAGCTTTGCGCAGCCTGTGTGTAGCAGAGAGTGAGAAGACAAAGCTCATCAGGTCAGTGAATTACAGAGATTTTGCTTTAGTCTCTGAAATGTGGCCAGGGAGTAAACCACACTTACAGCAGTTTTAGGCTGTCTGCATCTCTCTAAGGCAGGGAGCTGGAATCACCAAGATTTGTCTCTGGCCAGTGATAAAATGGCCAGCACAATGATTTGCGGGTAGTCATGTGTGGGCTGGAAGTTCCTTCACCTAAGGGATGTTTTCTCAGTATGTCCCAGAATGGAAATCTTAAAAAGTCAAAACACAGTAAGAGAAAACCCAGACCCCTTTTTGTATCACTACAAATAAAACACATTGTTTGCTGCCTGACATGTCTACTCATGGACTGTTAAAACATATTTATGAGGTTACTAGGGAAACCTGTAGAATGAACTAGTTAATGTGCATGGTTTGATCACAGACAATGCTGCACATCAGCATAAAGACCAAATACAGTAAGTCACATTTCTCAGTTGTCCTCTATTGCAAGTGCTTTCCATATAAGCAAGGAATACACCCGTCCTACATCAGCATAACAGGAGAAGAAGCCATCTCCTCATCTTCCATCTTCACAGCCTCTCACATCTATCTCCTTCTTTCTTTGATGAGGCAGCTGAGATCAAAAATAAGCGTTCATCCTTCTCTTAGCTTTTCTGTTCCTGCTTCCTTCTCTTTTGACAGTGTTCTTGTAGCTAACACTCCCCAAAGCAATGGGCTGCTAATGGAAATTCTTAATCAAGCAGGGCATCAGGCGTAAGACTATGGATCTGGGCTCGGTTGGTATTTCAGGTGTTGTGACTAGGCAAGGCAGAAAAGCAGACTTGGATCAGTCAGAATTTAGTTCATTTCCGGCTTTATCGATATTTAACCAGTCTTGGATGCTACCCAGTAGCAACTTGGCAGCCACTTCAGAGCATGGAGCACAGGTGTGATATGCTCCTGCCAGTTTCCCTTGCTCAGAAGATGGGCAGCTGTGCTCCACACTATGTGATGCTTCCAAGCAGCCTTCCAGGGTAGCCCAAGGTAGGGCCTGCATCCTTAGATTAGCCTTGAAATGGCGGAGACAGAGACAACCACCTGAAAGTCCCAGAGAAAAGAGGTGATCACCTGGGTAGACCAAAAAGAAAGACAGCATTTCCAGACATTGCTGACATTGAAGTGTTCAGGACTGGGGCTACATCAGCTCACAAATGACTTGGAGAGAAAAGGATGGAAGCCTTTTAATAGATGGAGGAGGCACTGTCTTTCAATTCTTCAGGACTGTCTCCCTCTGCCAAGCAGCATGGCTTCTGCCTTATCTGGATTGACCTTCAGCCAGATGGCACCGACCCACAGCTCTGTCTCAGCCAGACTTTGGAAAAGGAGGGAAATGGCACAGTCAGGCAGGGGTAACTGAAGGACCTTTTCAGGGAATTCACACATCTTTTGAGGAATGAAAGTTGCAAGAGGAAGTCTGGTGGGTTGGGGCAACCTGGAAATGGAGTAGGTTCTGTTCTAGCTTCTGGCAGAATGGAGAGGTTGAGTTAAGGCCTCATGAGCACTGCTCCAGATGTCTGTGTATACACTGACACTGAGATAAAAATCTCCATGAAATTCAATTAATGAGTGAAGAGATTTCAATAGTTTGAAAAATGAAGGATTGAAGCTGGTTGAAATTTTCTGTATTTTTCATATTTTTAATCTGCCTGAACTTTCCAGAAATTATTTCACAGAAGAAATTCAACTTTCAATAAAAAAGAAAAAAATAGCATTTTTTGAATCATATTTTGTGCATAGGTTGTGAGGGCCAGCAGAGGGAGGAGAGGGTCTATCAGCCCAGACAATTTCCAGTCATTCACATTTTTCTCCAGTGTTTAAGGTTATTTTCAAATGGAAAGAGAACTCTTAAAAACTGCACCATGTTGTAAGTTTCCTGTAGCCTTGCATGAAAGTGGAAAATAGATACATACCTATTAAAAAAAAAATAAAAAGAAAGGGAAAATCTACTTTAGGAGGTTGGCAGAGTTAGGTCATGGATTGCTGCAAGAATCAATGCCTGGACTACTCTCCTTTTTCCTTTTTCCTATGTCAGGAATAAGCCTCCCCTCAAAACTTTTGTATAACAATTGTGTAACAGCTCCTATCTGACTTCTGCTCTGCCAAATCACTCCAGTTACCAAAAACTCACAGCTCTTGTAGCTGAAATCACATCATTGCTGAGCAGAGGGCTGAGATGAAAGTTAGGCACTTGGCAAGGTCTTGTCTTGTCCAAGGGTACTTGCAGAATTGCAACTTGATTGGATTTAATTGCCTAGGATCACAGACAGTGTTATTTAACAGGTGTGAATGAAAAATACTAAAACATAGATCAGAGCTGCTAAGAAGGCACCTTCTGCGTGGTAAAAATCTCACTGTTTACTGTGTTGTCAACCAAATAGAGGGGATGTAATACACAAGACTGAAGAATGTGTGTATGCAGGAGAGAGAAAAATCCTTTAGAAATGCCTTCAGTAGTATCTGAAGTGTTGCCCTGCAAGTCACCTTTTTAAAGACAAAGAAACTACTTACAAATATAAAGTTCCAGACCTGGGCATGTGGCATAACTGCAGGGTAATAAGGAAATGGGCCATTAAGGAATGAAATGCTTGTTTAGCATCTACCACGCCTGCTTTATCTCAGGATTTACCATAATAATTGCTTCCTAACATACTAAAAACATTAGTATGTATTCCACTGTAGGCCCAGGAGAATGAAGAGGTCAGGTTTTGATTTTAAACATATCATTGCATCCTTAGCCTATAGTCAACAGTTGGTTGTAAGCCATAATATTTTAAAGTCTTTGAACTTCAAGACTGAAAGGCACAGATCAGAGAGTTACCTATTTATATTCTAGGGATTCTTATACCCTGTTACACTGACAGAACTGATTAAGATGAGAACATGCTGAATGCAATGATACATATAAAACCAGTTTCTCACTGACCGTCAGCCAAAACTGACTTGTTTCTGACTTTACTTTCAAGATAATCAGCAAATTCCATAGTGTTAGGTGAGATTTACAAAAGGACTTCTAGTAAACCTCATTTTGAACCTGGCAAAGTCAAAGAAACATTGAGAAAATCCTATTCGTAGGTAAATGTAACTTGATACAGCTATGGAGAGCAAACGAGTATATTTTGTGTACATAAACACACCTACTTCAGTATACATAGATTTTGAAGGTATAAAATATTTTCCCAGCAAGTCCAAAACTCTTTCTCCTGCTCTGCACAGAAGATGAGAAAATCCAATGAGTGATTCCTACCAACCACCACAGAGAAATTCTGCAGGTATCTGCTAAGGCTTTTAAAAAATATCACTCCCTTAGTTTTACCTTTCCCCCCCTTACGACTAAATCCCATTCCAATGCACTCTTGCAGTGGGCTGCTGCAGAAGCTCTTTGTTCCCCTGCAGGCCAGCCCATCTGCCTCTAAGAATCTAGACTTGATCACAAATGTATTTTTAATGCACTTGTGAAAGCATTTATTTAAAATTATCTCATTTTCTCTCAGGGAATTTTCAATTAAACAAACACATAATAATTATTTCCTTTAATTACTCATCTCTGCTTACCTGGAGGTAGGGCACCTTTGCCCTGTTACATATCTGAGAGCTGCCAGATTGATTCATTAGTATTTATTTGTTTCTTATTTTCAGAACTTACCTATATAATATAGGCATTTAATGAAATGCTGCTGATGTGAAAAGGATTTTTTTCCCTAGATGATAACAGCACAGGCTTGGTTCCTACGCTTTTCTAATGCAGAAAACACAGTGACTGCAGCAGTGTTGTGGAGTTACTAGGGTTGAAACGTGGTGGTTTGTCTTTCCACAGCACCACTCCCCAAAACAACCCACTAACAATTCCCACTCTGTTCTACCCTGCTTCCCAGTTCTACTTCTCCTACTCAGTTCCAGCATTTTCTGAGCCCACCTCTAGCAGTGGGATGGAAGATATGTTTCTCTCAAACCTCCAGCACTAGGGAGGTCTAATTCTGTTCTCAAGCCCTATAGCCAGCTGTGCCCAAGCCTCTGCCAGCCTGTAAACTTCTGGTTAGTGCAGGATTTCTTACAAATACTTCTGTGGCTGAAGGGTCTAATGGCAGAGCCTCGGCATAATTTCACCTCAAAATACCCAAAGCAGAGACAAGCACTGCTAGGATTACAGTGAGCAAGAAAATGAGGAAAATGGAGTCCTGAACACACTACGTGAAGCATCTGTCAGCCCAGGACCTCGTAAGCAACAGCCTCTGTTAGCCCTGCCCAAACACAATCAAATTCTAGTGCTTTAGCCTTCTTCACATCCGCACAACGTTTCCCACACCTCCTGAAACCTGCTGACTTTAGAAAGCAGCACACAGTCAGCTGGGATGCAAACAAGAAAGGTTTGGACAATGCCTTTTACACCAGCATTAATATTACTGATAAACTAAATTACATGAATTCGAAACCAATCTCCTGCTTCCAGCCATATCCATTGTCCCTTTAAGCCTTGCCAGGTCTCACCTGCCTCCTTCCAAGCTCACACCCAGACGCTGTTATGCTCATTTTGTAAAATTGCATATTAATGTCCTAAGGAGGAGGGCAAATAAAATCGATCTTCCTTACTGAGCAGCCTCAAGCACTGGTGAGTCAGGGAAAGGCTCTGTGACTTTTACCTCCCACAGAATCCCCTCGGGCACTAAGGAGTCCACGTTGAGTTGTTCGTTCTTTAAATCTCAGTTCCATGTTGTGCAGGCATGTAGAGAGAGCTTTCTGGTACCAAGGGAAACAGAAAATATTTTAAAACTCCTAAATATTGCCAGTCCTTCAATCACATCCTAAAATATTTCATATTTTCTTCTGGGAAATGCAACCCTGAAACACTTTTTCTGAGGCACCAAAGAGACCTGGTGAAAGAACTATAATGTCACCATGGGGCTAAAAGCATCTTCTCATATCAGCATTGTAGCTGAGCATTTTTTAGAGGTATTTGTTACAATTCAGTCCCAATTTATGATTGCAAAAATGCAAATTTCTTTTACAATGATCACAAATAACCAACATTTTAAAAATGACCCCATCCACCAAAAAGTATAAAAATGCCTCTCTGCAGAAAATTTACCAAGAGTTTGGTTTTTTTGGTAAAGATATTTGACTGTCTTCTCTTCAAAACTATAACATCAGCCTTCAGTAAAGTAAGGTTCCTAAAACTGTTTTCCAGTGGAAGACATAATGCAAATCTACGTGAACACAAAGTACTGGCAAAGGACAGAAAAGATCAGCACCATCTGCAACAAATAGCCATCACATTGCAGCTGCTCCTCTATAAAAATGAAGCCTGATATGAACAGAAGATTTTTAAGATTTTACAAATAAACCTTCAGTAAACATGACTGAACTGCTCACATGTGAGGCTGGCCATGTACATATGCATTTGCAGGATCAAGGCTTACAGAACCAGGACACAGGGGGAGTTATAAGATAATTATCCAAAGAGACCTACAATAAATATCTGTGGGCCGAACAGCACCATATGTACTGTATATCGATTTGGTAGTAAAGGGATTACTTGAGTGATAGTGTCTAACTTGCATATTATTCAAATACAACAGATGGGAAATTGGCATGCGATGTAAAATACAGAATTCAATATTCACCCAAGTGGGCTGATAAATTATCATAAGCCATTTATGAATATCCCTCAACCATGAAGCCTAATAATAAAATAAAATTAAAAAATGGAACTCTCAGCCCAGCTCTATCAAATGGTAGAGGTGGAGGTATACTCTGGAATAAGGGCCCTGCGTTGTTATCCAAACTGATCCTAGGCTTCTGCAGACTGTCCCATCAGACCAAATAAAAGGTATATTACTACTGAGGATAGAAGTCATCTTTGATTCCATCCTGAAGAGGAATATCAGTCATGAGAGAAGTTGGCATGAACTGTAGGGTTTGAAAGAAATAAAGCTGAAGATACGTGGCAGTAGCACATATTTTATTATAATGTTTTCCATTTTTTACTAACTAGTGAAACAGGAAACCCAGCACTGATTGAATGTGAATGGGAAAAAGATTCAATAATCTTAGACAAAGACATCAGCGTATTGAAAACACCATGACTACAAGATTCATGCAGAATATTTCACCTAAGGCAGTCAATATGACACAGGACTCTCTGACCACCCCTCAGTCTGCTGAAAGGACTACTAAACAGAGGACAGCATCATCATTAGCCTTCTTTCCAAGCAGACTGCTTTTTTTAGATTGGCCATGAGGGGAACAGCAGTCACTGATGTGTTTGGACATTGGCAATATTGTGAATATCGAAACCAAAAGCCAGATTAGAAACAAACCTCTAGCCTCAGCAGCCTACTGAGCTCTTCACATTCCTACAAACAAGGGGGATCCACACATGCAGAAACCGGCTATGGTCTACTTTGAACTCCAGAAGCATGGATCATACAAAAAGCAAGAATTCAGGGCAACTAAAATACTTGGAGGATTAAAGAAGGTTGTTTTCTGATCAAAGACAACTTTTAGCCTGGCCTGTGTGGGAAGGTTTTTTTAGTCAAACAAGGACAAATTTGGGACTGGGGACACCGATAGGGAAAGAAGAAAAGCTTGAGTGTTGCAATTTTATTTCTGCAGGAATAAATCTCAGCAAGTTTGGATCAGAAGTAGGAGGAAACACAGTCTCTATACAGAGGGTAGTGTTCAGCATAGTCTAGTATAAGCAATTTCTGTCTTACAGAGAACAGGTCATACCAGGTCTGAAGTTGGCACCCAAGCTGATACGAGAAAATCAGGAATATCCTCTATCTTCCTTCTGTTACTTTAGATGCCTGATAGACTCTTTTGTCTAGACTGAGTTATTGCACGTTCCTGATAAACCTGTCTGTAAGCTGTTAAGAGTATTGACAGGAAGTTAGCCAGCATGGTACCATCTGGAGCAGGTCTAGCCAGTCTCCATGACCGTGGCTAGTGATGACTGTGCCTGTCATTTTCAGGGCTATTTACCACAAAAGGAAAAATCACCCCCCAGAAACATATTTCTATTCGTGAATCATTCTACAAATAATAATAAAACTGCAGATCTCTAAAGATGAGTCCATTGGAAACGCAGCGTGTTTGTTCTGCAGTATGTACAGTTGTATCCGGAGAACACAGATCTAGATGAAAGAATGCTAAATATATTTTTAAATTTTTTTAACATCCAGCACCCTCGTTCGAATTTCTCCTTCAAAGAAAGGTCACCTGTTAGAGCACCATGATCGGGATTTATGTCTTGGTCTTTGGGAAAAAACCCCATTCATTTCTCTCTTCAGAGATCAGTTCAATGTTGTATGTCTTTGCACTTAACTCTGCTCTATATGTAAACTGGCATATCTAGAAAGAGTCCCACTTACATTAATCTGATTCCTCTGCCCAACTCATGACATTCCCATGGTATAAATGACACTGTTATTAAATTCTAAGAACATAAAGGATGCTACACTGAGAGTCTAGAATTGCCTCCCTGTTTTTATCGCTGGTCTGCTCTGTTAGCTGGGACATTTCATCTCTCAGGCTTTCTATTTAATTTCCTATACTTTCTCATTCTTGCTTGTAGAGAACACATAGTCCTTGAGGATCTCTATGCCCCAGGCTTCACTGAGGCCAAAAGTCACTGTTCATGAGATAAACAGTAACTGCACAGCTCATTATCAGTATGTGTGCTAGCTCCTAGGGGAGGTAGAGGAGAGAAAGGAAAGGAAGGGAAAGGTGTATATATGCTTCCATGGCTGTGCATTTAGAGTCATCTCTTGAGTCTAGCCCTTGTGATACTAGTGTTAGGCAGAGCTGTGATTCAGAGCATCCCATTTCCACTTTACAGACATGAAGTAGACTTTACAAGCAATTTCTCGTGAGGGGTGGTCTAAGGGAGGAAATCTAATTCACATGTACAAAACATTTTCTCTAGCTATCACATAAAGCTGTTCTTTGGGATTTTATCTTTTACAAGCCATTGACATCTCTTTTTCCTTCCACTTTTGTCTTTGCCGAGCACATGAGAATCACCGTATTATCAATACAGAGCACCACAAGAGACCCTTTAAAATCCATGAAAAATAAGTGTCCTGACTTTCAAGACCATGCAGCTGTCCTTGTTGATCCTCTTAGTCTAAGGCAAAGAGCTCCATGAAGCTCCTCTGCTCCCCTTTTTATACACTGACTTGAATTTTGAGACCATTGGGCCTCTATTTTGTTCTTGGCAATGGGGGCATGGTGTATACCCCTGAGAAGCTGATGGCATGCTGATGAGCTCGGTTTTGCACCTTGTGCCTGCAAGAATGAGAATCTGGCCTATTTTCCATCCTTTTTAAGGTAATGACACCTCAAACCATGCTTTGGCCACTGGTTCCCCTGCCATCTTTTACAAATAAGGGTTTCAGGTTGTGATCTTCCACAATCTTAGCTGCCATGCAAGCTCAGTCCTTATCATCCTCCCAAGAACAGTAACTTCTACCTGTAGCATACAACTTACATTTAGATGCCTGATCACATAAATACAGGCTTTTCTCACATCCATATTTCTTTAACATTTGCTCTACAAGTGACAAGGAAAGACACTTTTGTAGTTGTATAGGTTTTTGCACACCAAAGTAGCAGTGCACTGATGTGCTATTACTACAATTAAGAAATGCAGGATGATTCAGTAGCAAAGAGAAAAACATACAGAAAGAAAGAGAAGCCCCCTGCAAGATAATTGGTCACTGCTATGAATCTTTACTCTGGGGACAGATAGCACAACCAGAGGTAATAGCTTACACACGTATTCTTGAGCTGTGCAATAGATGGAAAAGTGTCCCAGATGGATTGGGCAGGGGCTTAGTTCCGGGATTATGATGAGACAGTGGGTAATTATTGAGTGGCATTGCCTCAGCGCTGATTATATCTGCAAGCTTGTTCCTTTCCTTTAGAGGAAAGCATTGATAAAGATAAACCATGCTGCTCTATGTCCTTCATGTAGCACAAAACAACACATTTCAATCTAACAGGATCAGGTCTCCACTTTGATCACAATCTGTTACCTAGATGTCTTTGCAAATTAATCAGCCCTGCTTGTTTAGCTCCAGTCAGTTTGTACTGCTAAATTAATAAATGTACTAGAGCAACAGAATACATAATTAAATTCTACAGTTTAATCTCCACATAATAATTTTGACCTTAGTCTGGGGCCTCTGTTATAGCCAGCAACACATTGAATAGACACAGACCTTTCAATGCAGCTTACGTTAACAATCTACCTTGAATGATTACTCAGGGGCACCATAATCAAGAGCTACTAAAATCAGAGAAAGCAGGATGCACAATTAGGAAAACAAAACTGTAGCCACAGCTTCTGGCTATATAAAATAAAAGGGAGCATACGCATACATTTACCTCAAAATACATAGAAAGATATTCTGCCTTGGTCAGTTAACCAGGAACAGTCATTTTGTATTTACAGTATCTGCATCAAATGCAACCCAGAAGAGCAGAGGACAGCTTATGTTCTTCCCAGGAATATTTGCAAACTCTTGAAAGAAGAATGGTCCGTGCATGCCATGCATGCATGAAAGAGTTTTCTGTGCCAGCTTTGTCGAAGACACCACTGAATTATTATAACTGTTCAATATATCTGTATAGAGTGAACACCTTTCTCCCTGCTATATGCTATTTACATTTAAATCTGTTATCTTCCCACTAGTAGATAAATGCCTTTTTCTGTGGTAATTCAGTGTCTCATTGCAGGAACTGTGAAGAGCTTTCTTCCATGCATTTTACATATCTGCCTCAGCTGAGACTACCCAAAAAAGATCAGAGATGTCTAGTACTGTAGTAATGGGAAGAGAGAGATAACTGCTGAACACACAGCCCACAAAACTTGATGAGGAAGGGGATGATGGGGAGCTTTTACCTTTAACTTCCAGTCTGCAGGAAGATGTATTCTAAGGGACTCACAGAATAACCCCCCAAAAAGGAGACAGAGACTAAATGTTAGTGTTTAAGGCTCTGCACCTCCTTGCACATTCATGGACGTGTATAACCACTGACTGAGCAGAGGAAGACAAAAAGCTAGAGCCTTCCATTTACTTCTGCCTTCCCTAGAAATATGGTAGTTTCTGGATACATGTGCACCCTCACTACTGAGAACCAGCACATCCAGACAGACATCCTGGATACTTAGTTCATCTGTGAACTCAACAGCTTTCTAGGAGGTTTCTGACCCCTACAAAGGTCTGTGTCTTGTTGATGTACAAGGAGGTACAGATCTACAAAGGTAATTCAGATCAGAAGTCCCTCTTTGTTGCACAAATGTTGTTTAGATCTTAGCTTTATAGTGTTGTTTTGAATCTTAGCTTCGCATGTTTTGTTCTGTGTACTGTTTAGTTCTAACAGTGTTGGTTTAACTCCAGGCTTTTCAGGGCAGGACCAGTATCTTTCTGCCTTTGCCAGGTCTCTGCCACATAGCTCCCTGGCCCCAGCTAAGGTCTCCCATCACTATTTTACTAAAGCAACTAAAGCAAAGAAACTACTCAGTAACTCTCTCCCCAGATGCTTTGTTCCAGAACACATGAAGTATCTTGATGGTTACTAAACAAGAGACAAAGCAAGAAAGACAGACTTAAAAAGTTTAGCAGTGATTTCAGCACTTAGCTTGAAACACCTTCTGGGACAGTTGGTAAGAGCTAACTACTTGCTGTAGGCAGTCTCTGAATGTCTTTCTACACAGGTATATACAGTGGGAACATATAAAAAGTTACTGAGTGTCTTGAGAACCCTGATGTCAATTCTCAGTTTAGAGAGATCAGACAGCAAGATTTTCCTCTATCCACTCACCAAAAGCTAGCTGATTGTTTCCAAAGAGATTAATTACCACTAATGCCTCTTTTTGCTTGCATCTTTCTGAGGTTTCTTGGCTAAATAAACAAATGAGTCCAGACAATGTCCCCATGTGCTGATGAGATCAGGTCAGATATTACTTTGCTGACTTTTTGTTTTGAGGGCAAGGCTGCAACGTGCAGCATAATTACAGATGAGATATGTGCACAGTAATAGTGAGACACTCTGGATGAAGCTCCAAGATGAACCCTCAGTCGCCATGTTTTGCTTCACATTTGCTTGCCTAGAGGAGTAAGCTCAGGGTCCCCAAGAGGAGCTGCTGGCTGCCACACATTCAATACATTAGGCTCTGTGCAATGCAACATAATATGGAAAGGCAGTGGTGAAGAACCAGAGAATGCTGTTCAAAACCCGTCTATTTTATCTGAAGCAATTGGTTTTGACGGGTGGTTTTGGGGTGACCAGACTGGAGGCACAAATGATGTGATGCTCTTTTGAAATTCTTTCCTGTTAGGGTGATGAGGCACTGGAATGGGTTGCCCAAGGAAGTTGTGAGTGCTCCATCCCTGGCAGTATTCAAGGCCAGCTTAGACGAAGCCTTGGGTGGCATGGTTTAGTGTGAGGTGTCCTTGCTTATGGCAGGGGGGTTGGAACTGGATGATCTTAAGGTCCTTCCCAACCCTAACCTACGATTCTATGATGTTACTGTAGTTCAGCCAGATCCTCAATTAGTTTACAATGGACCACCAGAACTTGTTCCTGTTCTACAGAGCCCTGTTGTAAATAATAAACTAAAATACTTGCTTTAAAAATCATCACATTTGAAGAAATAAAAGCAGAACAACAATGAAAGTACAGCAACTGTATTTCTGTATTTCCTTTAAAATAATTAGATCAAAAAACACCTAGCTGCTTTAATATTTTGTGATTGGAGATAGTATCAAAAGCTTAAAAAAAGTTTTGCAGACAACATTTAATAGTCAACGTGAGCAGAAAAACATATGGACAGAACTTGAACTCTTTGTCTAAGACCTTGACTGTGGTAGCTGACACTAGAATCCTCTAAAGAACTAAAAATGAATTGTAATATCATTCACATACCTGTAAACAAATTCAGTGTGACCTGTCCAAATGTGAGCAGTAAGCAAAGAATTCAAAATAATGTAACATTGGTAGTTAAGCTCTCAAACTATATGCAATAATGGCATGGGACAGCATAGAATTACAGCCAGCATTGCATACTCCTCTTAGATTTGTGATTTCTCTCCTCTCAGCTCTGCTGGCAACATGTAAAGCCTTTGTGTGCTCACAGTTAAAATTGCTATAGCCAAAGACCATACATTACAGGAACATATTTTGCTTCACAGTTTATGGTGCAAGCTTGTTTACAATTTACCTTATTGTCCTTCCCCAGTACTTGCAAAGGTTTAGATGTAACTCACTGCAGAATGGGTAAATGTGTTAACTGGAAACTTGTTGAGCCAGATAAAGGTGTTTCTAGAAGTTCTCAGCCCATAATAATGTCTTGATCTAACAGAAGCAAGAAGAGATGCAGTAGGAAGTGTAAGGGGTAGACTCTTAAAATGCATAATTACAAAAGCAAGGGAACCACAATGCATGAAAGATGACAACATAACCAGCTGAAAGGTACCAGAAAACCAGAGTAAACTATTATCGCTGGGCACCTACTGCAAAGCTTGTCCTGCCTGTGTAGGAGATAGGGAATAATCCTTCAGCCCTTCAGTTCTTGGCTGGATGGACAGACGGCTGGATGGAAAGACAGGTGGATGAAGTAACAGCATATCATAGTGGGACTCATAAGCAGAAAGATGTTCAAAATGAAGATGTCTCTCTCAGAGCCATTCATCTGCAAGTCCTGTTAATAACTAGAGTGAGATAGGCGCTTTAGTATCTGGTTCTTCTGATGTTTATCCTAGTCACTTAAGCTTGGTTGTCTCTGGACTGAGCCCATGTGTCTCTGGGTTGAGCTGTGTCTAGGTCCTGGTTTGCTTGCCTGTCAATACACGCTCTTCCTTGTGGCAGCTCTCACAGGTGACTTTCCTCAGGTACTGCATGTCAGGTTGATAACAGCAAAGGACTCCACAAATGGATAGCAAAACATGTCCTCTACGGAGAGAACAATCCACAGCAAGTTTGTATGATGGTGGTGGCTCATGCATTCAGCCCAGTCACACAAACTAACTTTCACACAGCTCCTCAAATCCTTCCCCTGTGCTCAGGTTTTCTACTATATCTGTATCCTGGGTTCAGCAGTAGCAGTCATTTTTCTCCTTCTTAGTAGCTGCAGCAGCACTGTGTTTTTTGACTTTCAGCCTGGGAACAGTGCTGATAACACTGATGTTTTTAGTTGTTGCTCAGTAATGTTTATTCTGACCAAGGGCTTCCTGAGTCTCATACTCTGCCAGGGATGAGGGGAAGCTGGGAGGAAGCAGACAGGACACCTGATCCAAACTGACCAAAGATGTATTCCATACCACAGCATGTCATGCCCACTGTATAAACTGGGGGCAGTTACCCGGAAGGGTGAAATCACTGTTTGTGTCAGGCTGGGTATCGGTCAGTGGGTGGTGAGCAGTGGTATTCTCTTCCCTTGTTATTTCCCTTATCAATATTATTGTTGGTGGTAGCAGCAGTGGTTTGCGTTACACCTTAGTTACTGGGCTGTTATCTCAAACTGCGGGAGTTACATTCTTTTGATTCTCCTCCCCATCCCTCTGGGAGTGGGGGGGGAGGAAAAGGGGGGAGTGAGCGAGCGGTTGCATGGCTGAGTTGCTGACTGGACTTATACCACAACAATCAGTCAAGGCCGGATATTGTTATGACAAAATGGTATAATAAATGAATAAGTTTTACAGCCTTTCATATTGCAGAGAAGTGTAGAGCACCTTACCATATCCGAGACTCAGGTCTTCAGACAGATGCTTTTATCGAGTACAGTACATATCATACTTGTGCCATTTTTCATGCGTGCCCCATGTAAAGTAATAGAAACTATCTTGCTCTTTACACTGTGTACATGCAATACTTGCATATTAAAGCAACATTTTAAGTATAGAGGAGCAACAAGACATGTTTTGTTTTAAACATCTATAAAACCAACATTCTTGCAACTAATTTATTATTGTATTAGTAGTCTAAAATAGATATTTTTATTGCTAATCTGTATCAACACACAATGAATTGAAATTTTCACATTTATTAAAAAAAGGGAGAAGAAATACAAAAACAGCATTAGGAGGAAATTTGTCATTCTTAAAGACGAATAAATGGACAGACATTTTACATGGAAAGGACAATTCAGGCAATCAACCCTGTTCCCCATTTATATCAATTATAAATTTAGGGATTGGCTGGAATATAGAAATTTCTGGAGGCTAGGGTATTAAAAATATGCAGAATTGTCATGCACTGCTCTTAAAAAATAAACTCCAAACCTGTGCAGAATGGTGGAGAAGATAAGCATTTGCAGTCAGGTTGTTGATCCAAAGAGTAATTAAAGAAGGTGAGGTCTAAACTTGTCAAAGTCATTTTGCCCTACTTTCCTATTTATAGGTTTCAAAATGGAAAAAGCCTTCAAAAGGATTTGCATCCTAGCTTCCCTCTCTAAGATCCTTCTGCAAGAGATTTGAGAATTAGCTGCTGTGCCTGCAGTATATTAAAATCTTTGACAGCCATCCACTTGGGGAATCCCTGGTAAAAAAAGAAACAACAGAAAAATAACCACCTCATTTTGCTTCAAAAGGTTCACAGTATCACTTGAAAGTGGAGAATAAATCACCATTCTTGATAATTGTTCCTAAGGCTTATCCATTCTGTGGAGTCTTTTCATGGGAAGAGATACTGTGTTCAGCTCTGTGGCGCCCAGCATGGACATTCTGGAGCAAGTCCAAAGGAGGCCATGAAAATGATCAGAGGGTTGGAGCACCTTTCTGATGGAGACAGGTTGAGAGAGCTGGGCTTGTTCAGCCTGGAGAAGAGAAGGCTGCAGGGAGGACCTTAGAGCAGCTTCCAGTACCTAAAGGGGCCAGCAAGAAAGCTGGAGAGGGATGTAAGAGTATGTAGGGATGAGACAAGGGGGAATGGCTTTAAACTGACAGAGGGGAGATTTAGATTAGATATTAGGAAAAATTTCTTCACTGTGGGGGTGTTGAGGCCCTGGCACAGGGTGCCCAGAGAAGCTGTGGCTGCCCCATCCCTGGCATGATTTAAGGCCAGGCTTGAGGGGGTTGAAGCAACCTGGTCTAGTGGAAGGTGCCCCTGCCCACGGCAGGGTGTTGGAATTGGATGAGCTTTAAGGTCCCTTCCAACCCAAACCATTCTGTCATTCTATGAGATGTATTGCCAGGCTGGAGCTGCTTACCTGTTGCCAGCTGTGGCCTAAGGGGTTTCCTTGCTCTTCAGCCATAGGCCACAGCAAGGAGGAAAAAGGGGGGCCATTTCTTTCTCCCTCAGTATGGTTTGGTAGGATGAGGAGTAAGTCTGCTGTCTTTTCACCTTCAGCAGCCCAGTCAGCAAATCTGAGCAGGCACTGAAGAAATGCTGTAGGAAAGGTAGAGAGGAGCAGCTCTCAACATCTCTCACAGAAACTTGTTTGAAAAGACAAGTCAAGACAGATAGTTGTGTTTTGCTATTGTTAAGGAAAATAAAATAGTTTGGGTGAAATTTTCTCTGCTTTTAACTGCACTATAATTTTAAACCTTCTTTAAACCCACTAGAAATATGTTGATAGAAATGTTTTACATGAAAAAGAAGACCAGTTTTCAATCTTGGGAGCTGAAAAACTGTACATTTTTGTTATTCAATATTTTTAACAAACCCCAGAAAAATCCATCTGGAAAACATTTAAAACTGCAATCCTGATGGAAAAAGAAAAAAATGAAAAAGGAGAAATATATTAATTCAGCACAAACGGCTCAACTGCTACATTCTCAGCCACAAAAAAAAAAAAAATCCTTGTTCCTTTAAACATCAGGTTTTCCACTTACCATAAAACAGAAGTTTTCTTTGAGCAGTTCTCCTACAGAACAGATCTGCACTTTTAAAACTGGCAACTGAGTCCTACTTTACTCTATGACAGAGCAGTTAAATGCAGCCTCTGGCTCAAAGTGTATGCTTATGTTACACAGGCAAATGAAATATTCAGTGAGTACACAGGTATGTGCTGTCAGGAACACTACATTATCTGACAGCGTGACTTTGCATTTCCGCTTATCTTTATTATTGTCTTTTAGCTTCCTTCTGTTAGGCCATGTAAAGTTAGGTAACTCTAGTATCACAGCTGTGTAAGCAGATATTATGGAAAGGACAGCAAAAGTGATGAAAATGAAAATACTTTTGGCAAGCCAAGAAAACTGCTGACTCACGTTCTAAACTGTTGTGATTGTTTGGAAAAATAAGTCAGTGAATGATCTTGTTTCTCACTTACTCACTCAAACTTCCAAGCTATTATTAAGAAGTTTAAATGTTTCTTATCATAAGGATTAAAGGTGAGCTGACATGGTATATATAATAAAAGAAATTGCTTCTACCTTGGCACTTTACAATCCTGAGGGATGAGTGATGCATAATGAAATGTGGGGGTTTAAGCCCACAATGATCTTGCTCTAGGGAACAATGTGGAAAGTGTAATTTAGATAATTGAAAATAAGAACTAGTAGAAACAGACTCCAGGGAGAATTAAAACTTGTCCAGGAGCAATTAGACAGGCTGGATGCCTCCTGTCTGTTTTAATGTTTCTGATTTTGTGAACCAGATTTTTAGCTGTGTAACATGATGCAAGTGCACCCACAGTCAAGAGCAAGCTGATTTGCAAAGGCTGAACATTTAGTCCACCAGCTTCATGACATTCTAAACTCCTCCTTTTAGTTCTCCCTTTTTAACTCTCCTATCACCCTTCCAAACGAGCATTCATCCCACAATGGCTTATCTACAAAGGGTTCTGCAGAAGATATGACCCTGCAGCTTCTTGAATGTCCTGGGAGGAAAGGCTGGCTGACTGGCTTGCTGCTGTCGAACTGTTTTTTCTTCTTTAAATCATAGCCTAAACTGTCTAAGTGCAAAACCCAATGCTTTAGAAAAAGAAAACCCACTCTCCATTATGTACTGATGTCTCTAATAAGAGATATCCTCAGACCCAGTCTCTTCACCTTCCGTTTTAAATAGGTCTTCAAATGACATCCTCACTTGCTGCCTCTGTATTGCTCCCACCACTTCCTCACCTGCTTTGCAGAGATGCAGTCACTGACTTCACAACCATCCCACATCCCTGAAATCTGGTCGTTAAACCCAACACCCCAAATATCACAGGTATCCTGACTCAGGAGCCAAAGGCTCTGCAAGAGGATATAGTGACATACCAGTGGTAATTGTTCTGACAAGGACCCTCTAAGCAGTGTCATTGGAGGTGACAGCCACTGGCAGTCTCCAGCTTAGCAGCAAGGTCAGCGGGGAAATGCAGTTTCCACTAATGCTGTCAGGCAGAAGCCATGCACAGTGCAACTGTAGACAAATCTTTCTGTCCATGGGCAGTTCCTGAGGGACCACGACCTTAGGGGCAAGAAATAGTTAAGACGAGTAACAGGTAAAGCAAAACTTAAAAATGCCTGCATTTTGTCTCCTCAAAACTAAAATAAAAAAAAAAAAAATAAAAAAAATAGAGAAGAAAAATGGCACAAATAAAGGAGAAAGGGTTTGGTTAATTCTTTATGAAATTTGCCTGCTAAGGAGCTGGCAGATCCATGGGCCTGAAGGACATCTATCAGAGCAATCAAAACTAGGATGGAGATGTCCCTCCAATTCCATGGCTTGTCCTGTCCTGCAGGAGCAAGGTTCACCACTCCTGACAATTCCAAGCAAATAGCTGGGGAAAATGACCCTTTCTCTGCTCAGGTAACTGCGCACAATCCCGTTGCACTTTGCACACCCAGGAACTTGGTGTCTGCCTCCTATTGCAACAGTCGGTAAGACATTCATTTGGAAAGAGGATACTCTACAAACTGATATGCAAATAAAAGCCATCAGCGAGGAGATGCAGCAGATACACATAGGGGCTCACACACATTGTGCTCTCAGTAAGTTCAGCATTTTACTGACCCAGCCTTCCCTGGAAGTACCACTTACCCAACAGGTGATGTTTGACTCAGTGGTGTGACAATGTGCTAGAAATAGGAAATTTATATCATTTGTATTTCTTTTCCTCTGCTATTCTAAGGGTTGAAAGGGCCACCATTTTAAATTTAATTTACAGGGTATACCGTCTATCTGTTGGAAACACGAGGAAGCAGACCTTGTCCTAGTATTTATCAGACACATGCCGCCCATCTGCTTGAGCTGGGTCGAGGAGGATTTGCTGTTAATCCTTCAGACCCATCTGCAGGGGGTTCAAAATGCTGACCAGAAAGCTAGACAAGATGAGGTTTATTTAATTAAAAAAACTGCTCTGGAGGTTACTGGAAATCACTCTGAAGAAGAAATAGCTTTTGATCATGTCACTTCTAGGGAAGGCGGGAGGGGAAGGGGGATGGGGGAGGCAGGCAGAGTTTTGCATCAAAATAAGACTGTGACTATGAGTAAATAAATAAAATGATGGAGCTGCACCAAATAAACCTGTTCCCATGGGGGAACATTTCTGTCTGTCTACCTGTTAACATCAAACACAGAAAAAACTAAGCCCCCACTCCAGCTTGGATGTTTCACCACCACATTGCAGGGCTTGGCCTCTAATCTGGGCAAAGTATGAAAGGCAAAAATTGGGTTACTTGCGCATGCACACACACACACAAACACACATGCTAATCTGCAGGTTTGTTTGCATGGATCTGAAAAGGAGGCAGACACAACCTAGAAAACGAGTCCAAAACTGCAGCAGGTTAGTGCTTTAAGAGCTGGCATTTCTGTTTGCCTGCTCTTTGCAAGAAGCACAAGTTTCTGGGGAAGATGGCTAACCTGAGCTTTATTACTTTAACATTAAATTGCAGCTTTTCATAATCAGGGTTACCACCATTCCAGATCCATTTATGTAAAAGTGAGAAACAATAAATCCCTTGTACATTTGCTCTGCTGAAAATGGACATCTGTTATTAACAATATTATTTCTAATGACATATTATGTACACAACTGGTTTAATGCAGTGCTGCCGTTTGGGAGAAGTGGCTTTTCATGGGAATAATCCTTGTTCTTCCAGCTCCTGATCATTACTTTATGGTGATATAATGCATGACAATTTTCAAAGTAAGTCATACAGACAATTTGTCCCTACCTCTCCTTGGGCTCTTTGAAATGCTGTGCCTGTTCCTAATCAGATTCCTGTACTAGAGGTTACATAATAATTTTCTTTTTCTTTTCTGTTTGTTTTTTTGTTTGTTTTTGTTTTTTAAAAACACAAACATCCTTAGAAAAAGCAAAAGCAGAGGCAGAACTGAGCATCAAGGAGAACAACAGGCAGCAAATAGCAATATTCCTGATAATAAACTGTGAAACACAGGACCTGGCATTGCTGGTCCTATACCTGACGCACCGGTGAAAAACAGCTCCATCTAGGGACAAGGTACATCTATCCTGCAGAAAAGACGGATTTTGGAAAGCATGAGCAGGAACAATGGGGAGATCTCACTCTCCTGCAGAGTGGCAAGTAAAGATTCATGCTGCTTAGGATCAGATAGCAAGCCTTCTGCTTTGTGGCTGAAGATAACCTCTGAGCAAAGTAACTTTATCTACAGCAAATTATTCCTTAGCTTCCCATTGCAGGATTTTCTCCACCTTAGTCTGAAGCAAGTGGTGCTGGCTACTATCAGATAGAGGGCTAGAGGGATCTCTGCTTTGATTTAATAGAGAAGTTCCCATGGAAAGTGCTTGGGCAAATAAGAAATCTCATCCCAAGACTGTGGAGAGAGAAATTCATTGAACTTCTTTTATAATGAGTAGTTTAACCAACTATACAGAGATCTGACCATATAGATATAAGGTCTCTGATGTTTAGCAGGCCACTAAAATAGAGCTCTTTTTTTTTGGATGTACAGCTTCAAGTTATCTGTGAATCTTTTGTTCCCCTGAGCTTCCCAATCCACATCTTTTTACTTTTTACTGAGTAAACTGGGCATTTCCTGTAGTTATTTCTTCTCAGTCATGTAAATGTAACATTAACCCATCCTAACTATTCATCTGGTGCTCACAGCCCAAGGCTGGGTGAGGGATCTGACACCCAGCTTTGCCTGCCCTTGCTGCACTGTCTGTCAGAAGACATCGCTGTTGCCTTAGTTAAACTTAACATTTTTGCTGCCAGTTTCTTCATTCATTGCAGTGTTGACAGAAAGAGATATGTACCCCTGCTTGCCAGGGCAAAGCCCAACAAGCTTTGGGTTTAAGATACTGATCAATTTATGTTGCAAAAATAATGGACTGAGAGTCAAAGCCAGTCAGGGTGATAGTGTGTTTCCTTCTGCCATCTCCATCAGAGGTAGCATCTGTGCAAGAATCTCAACCCACAGCAGAGTCTGCCAGGTTCCCTTCCATGGGTTTCAAATCTCTGTGAGGCCTGAACATCACAAGACAAACCAAAAAAATCTATTTCAGACACCTTGCAGGACTTACAGGGAATTCTTAACAGAAGTATTTAGAAGTTAGCAAAGCCCAATTTCCCAGTACAGGTACTTCATACCCACACAGATCCTGTATTTGCACATGCAGAGTGGAATTTGCACATGCAATTAAGTTGATTGACATTTTCTCACTATGTAGATACCTTCATTGGCAAACATTTGTGCAAGCAATCAAGTGAGCTATATTTTTAAATGCCCACCCTGGCATGCAGAAGGAAACATCCCAGCCAGGCAAAGAAATGGCAAGGCTGAGACTTAGATGAACTCATCTGAGCACTTGTCAATAAATGTAATGAACAGGAAACCAGAGAAGTAAATGACAAAAGCCATTGGTTCTGAGAAATGTGTCTAAGAGATGGTGTTAAAAGTGTCTCAGGGACAAGGGAAGATCACCTGGTATGTCATTTTTGTCTTAATTAGTTGGCAAAGAAAACAGCAAAGTCAAAACCACAGTGGTGCACCACAGCCCTCCTGTTAACAGAGTGAGGTTATCGATCCCATCACTCATTTATTTAGGAGACAGAATTTTAAACAGGAACGAGAACATAGTTACCATCAAATCAGCTGTCAGCTGGATGTCACCCTAGGCAATTAGCATGCTCCTAATGTGCTACAAATTTTAAGTCCAAATTATGTCTTCAGATGCCTGTGTTCAGCTCACACTGTCTTTGTAGAATACATGGTTTATAGCACAGAAACAACAGAAGATTGGCAGGTAGATAATGCAGAGGCTTTAGACAAACAGCCTTGGCTGGGAGAAAAGGATTGGGAGAGGAGATCTACAGTGGTTGCTGCTAACAGAGCAGAAAGTGTGAAAACTCTTCCTGCCAGACTGAGTAAGCAAGCCTGCAAATGTGGTGTCTGCTGCCCAAAACAGTACTGGAAATGGACTGTAAATACATTTGTAAGCACTACAGGTAGTTAGCTATTAATATTTCTGGGGCTGATCCTTGGCAGGTATGTCATCCAAATTCCACTGATTTCCTTGGTTCATACCAGCTGTGGCTCCATCTCCATGTTATTATTAAAGACAATAATCTCCACTTTGTGCCAAATGTAGTCCTAGCTATGTCACTGTGACTGAATTAGCTCCAGTGAAATTAATGTGTGGGAAATGTGAACAGAATATGGCTGCAGTATTTATCATAGAATCATAGAACCATAAAATACTTTGGGTTGGAAAGGACCTTAAGGTCATCTAGTTCCAACCCCCTGCCATGGGCAGGGACACCTCACACTATACCATTTATTAAAGTAGAAATAAGCACCATCACACACACACACGCACACACACACTCACGTACATATATGAACATATTTGTTGCATGTTGGATTGATTGAACATTTTGCCTTAGAAAAAGGAGGAAACAAACTACTTTCCCTTTAGAATATGAGATTTCACAAAAACCAAGATTCTTCATATGCGGAGAAAAATGTTTCCCAAAAATGTTACAGTCAGAAACCTGATGTTTTTTGTTTTGTTCTACACCTGCTGGAAGACTTCTGATTCCCCCAAGTCAACTGCTGAAAGAAATAAGGGCACATTATGGTTTATACAGTTCAGCCAGGGGGGGCTTTCCTGGGGTCACAAGAAATACAGAGCTACAGCTCCTGTAAGCAAAAATATGTTAAAGCAGAAGCAAATGATGACCTGATTCAAGCAAAAATATTTCATTTTAGCTCAAAATGTCAACATGAAACACTGACATTTGCAAATCAACTCTTTTCAGGGCACTATGTGTTCCAATTTGAGATGAAAATGAATATGAAAATACCAGAATTTCCCATGGGACAGAAACACTATTTTTCAATAAACAGTAGGAGCTATCTCTATTGAGAGGTCATTTCCCTATTACAAAGCCACTGTTTTCTACATCTATGAATAAACTTAAGTAAAGGACAGTCAGGGACCAAACTCCTGTCTCAAAGATAGATGGCCAACTGGCATACACATTTCACATGGAGATCCCACAGCTTCCAGATGCCCTGGTCCAGTGTACCATCTTGTGCAGATTTTTTTCTGAACACCTATCTGGGATTTCCTGTGATGCAATTTGTGGCTGTTACCCCTTGTCTTTCTGCAGAGTATCTTCCAAAACAGCCTGGCTCTGCCTCCTCTGTAACCATTAACTCATAGAAGCCATCTTGTAGATACCCTCTCAACTACCTTCCTTCCCCTGGCTGAACAAACCCAGGACTCTTAGTTAGTTAGTTAGTTAGTCAGTCAGTCAGTCAGTCAGTTAGTTAGTCAGTCAGTCAGTCAGTCAGTCTGTCTGTGCATACTTGGCTCCTGGTCACCTCAGTGGCTTCTACTGGTCATCAGTGTCTTGTATCAGAAGCTGTACACAGCTGTGCATGCTCAACCAATGAGTGGCACAGGTGACAAGAGGTCTGATGTTTGAAATTGCTTCTTGCATTTCCTTTCTTAGCAGCACAGTCTGCCTGATAGTTTCAATGGCATTTTCTCTTAGCAGAGAGTGACAGCACTCCTGGCTACTGTCAACTCTGTGGGCTTCAAAATGGAGCCAGGCTGATTTATACCTGGTCTGGATGAGTCTGGCTGACTCGTGGACAACTCTGTTACCATTCCTATTCAAACAGAGGAAGTTATGATTGTAAATCATCTACCTTCCTATTTCAAACAGCAAAATACCCAACAACACAACAAATGTTCCTGGGGAGAACAACCCACTTACAGAATTAATAAATGGACAATAGCATGTGGAGCTGCAGACTGTGTTTGTCTCGTGGGTGGGATGGCAGATCCCAGCACATGAGCAAAGAGAAATGGAAAAGTAAATATTCAGGAAGAGCAATATGTAATTCTTTGCACCAAAGGACACAGTAGTCATGCTACAAAGCTGACTGAAAGGAAAATGCTAAGTGTATTTTCAAGCAGCTTCTCATCATCTTAGAATGCCAGGTAAGAGCTGTGAACAAAAAAGGGGAGCCAGCTCTTCACACACCTCCAGCCGGTGCTCTGTGAAGAAACAGTGACATCAGGAAAAACAATCTCAAACCACAAGCCATCAGCAAGTGCCCCACACATCCAAGGTCAATAATCACCATTACATGTGACTGCCTTCACTGAGGTCTTGATTAGGAGTCCAAGCATCAAATGCTTTTCTCCAACACACAAATCATCCCTCACAAAAGAGATACCCTGCACAGGGATACCTGTTCCTGGCCATTAATATTTTGTTTCCATAGGATGCTCCACCTTTCCTGACAGAGAATGAGCTCCCCAGTATCTTTGGTCATTCCCTCTTTTCCATGCCTTGTTATCAGGGGGTTACAACTGGCCAAAGAGGACTTTGCTCTCCAGATACCTGTGGAAAGGCTTTCCCTAATCTAGCTCTGGAAGAGACCTTAAAATTCCCAGAACATAAAGCTCTTTCTCAGTTATTCAACCTATAGTCTTATCTTCTGTTCTCTCATCTATTCCAAAGTATTTGGTCTTCATGTTTCAGCCACATAAAGTAGACACTGTTGACTAAGCCTAGGCTTCCACATTATCAAAGCAACTACACATCTCCTGTCTCCAACTTCTTTAAATAGAACTGATTAATATTCTGACTTTGCAATCCCTTGATTAAATAAGACACCCACAAGGAAGACACTACTAGAGACCAGTTGCCAAACTGGAAACTCCCTGTCAAAAATTATAAAAGAAAAAGGGAGAAAAAACCCTCAGCTCTTTCATCTGCTTCCTACGAAGTCTCAGCTGTGTCTGTGTCACTGTGCAGAAGGCAATAAGAGACAATGTCGACAGATGGGAGCTGAGGACACAATTCACCCAGCCTTCAAGAAAGCTTACAGTCCCATACTATACATTAATCCGCAAGGTCAGTAGTGGGGAGGGGGGGAGACACTAAACATGTAAGCAGATAAAGAATTAAGATGGAGGTAGCAGACAAAGCAGGCACGTCTGCAGCATTTAGTATGGATGGGGGAATCTGGTGGAATGTCATGGGGGCATTTCAGCTAAGGGGCCTATTGCCAAAGGCATGACCAAAGAGGAAGAAAAGAGCAGAAGGAAAGAAAAGACGCAGGAGACACTCATCCAAGTGGCAGTCAGTCCTAAACAGGGAGTAAATTAATCCAGGATGACACTGACAGACTAGGATTAAGTAGCTCACCCATGTCATTCGGTTGCATGCACATATAGATGAGCTAACAAAGATAGGGACAATGCTTACCCCAAATAATTGAGGACACAAGGAAAAGAGGGTCAGGGGAAGGTTATAAAAATAGTAGATTAGGAACCTTCCAGAGAAGGCTTTCAAGTCAGCCCTTTTCTCATATGCTCCCTTGCTAAAATATCTCTGTTCCGATCACCTTTCCTGTCATCTATCTGACTCTTCCTAGTTTCTCTCCTTCTTCTCCAGTCTGTCCAAATCCTCTCCTTTATTTACCACACATGTTGTCTTGTTCTTCAACCACTACATTACCTCCCAGCCCACCATGTAATCTTACCAAACTCCATTTTTTTTCACAGGAGCCATCACTATGATGAGGGGTAACTTGCTAAGAAATGTTAACTCCATCACTTGCCATCATGGGTCCACAGCAGATACAAACAACACACATCATTTTTTAAATTGGTCAAGACTCTTAGGATAGTTGCTGAACTGAGAGTGCCAACATCTGCTGGCACTTGTAGTTGCAGACAATATAATGTTTCTTGCCTGTACCACTGACTTCATGTATGATCAGTGGCATCACTTCAATTCTGAGGTTTAATTCCCTCTGCCCTTTGCCAAGCCTCCAAACTACTTCACCTGAAATTTCCCCAGGGAGCATCTCTTGCTCTGGTGGTGTGGAGCACATGCAGCACAGCCTCTCAGGTTTTGTTTCAGGACTGGTTTAAGACAATCTACAACAGCATGGCTGCCGGTAAAGGACAAGGCTGCATTTTTCCTCTTCTTCCTTAGTATTGGTTGATATGCTGAATTTTAATTATCTCCAGGGTACAATTCAGTGCAGAGCCAGAACAATTCTGAAATGGGCACAAGGGAGAAGGTGAACAGGCATATTTGGAGATGGAGAAAGCAAGTGGCTTCAGACTCCACTTCTGAGCTCTCCTGCAGTATGGACAGTACTGACAATAAAAGAGCAAGGCCTTGTATCTAGTACTGTTCTGTCCATAGGCATGACTGACACTGTAAACTTCCTGCAGTGTTTGCCTGTTCAGGGTGACCTCTACCAAAAAACTTTTACTATCCTGTACTGAAATAATGAAAGCTAAAGACTAGCCATATTCACATTGATCTGGAAGTGGGTTAAATCACATTTGGTAAATTAAAAATATGATCACCCTCACTCTGGCAATGAAATACGACTTAACTATAAATTACCCAGCTGGGAAAAAGAAAACAGCTGTGTCCCCTCTAAGGCCTCTGTTAATGGCATCTCTGCCCAGAGCAGGGACATTCATCAAAGATGTGTGGCTATCCTTTCATTTCAGTTTTCCTTTCTCAAGAATGTTTCTTAATTTCTTAATACATTTCTTAATACAGCTCAGTTGAAACTGCCACTAATCTGAAGTTGCTAACTACAATGTCACCATAACAAATGTTTGCTTAAAGATCAATAGGTGAGGCCAGTGTTAATTGCTAAATTAAACATAAACATTGTCAAAACACATCCATCATTATTCTTCCACCTGATGACATGAACCCGGAGATCCCTTAGTGACCTTATATTCAGGCTCTGTGACCTTCAGGTGGTTTGCATCAGATAATCTTTACCTTATGCAAACTTAGTGTTTTAATTGATCATTTTAGAATACAGCAGATTGCAGAACTCATGCAGTCTCAGAAGGGTTTTCTTTGTGAAATACTTTCTGAGAGTGTAAAAACATCCACAGGGCATGTGGGAACATTTGTAGGATACAGGGAAACTTGGAGTTAAATATGTCACAGTTTGGCTGCAGCCTTTCATGTTAACATCCTTTTCTAACCTGCCTTGACTATCTGTCAGGCTCACCAGAGCCAAGAATGTATTGCAGCACACACAATTTCAGGTCACAATTTCCAGATGCTCTGCTGACTGGTGGGATGCAGTTCCTACTATCTAGTCATGGGAAGAGTCACAGTTCTAAGGACAGGCACTATGGATGATGCAGGAAACATTTATTGTTGAATGTAATAAAATACTACGCTCCAAAATGCAGAAGCACCAATGTTCTCAGCAAATAAATGTGCATTCATTTTGCTTGCAGCAGTGAACAGGAACTGATGCCTGCCCTGCTCCACCTTCCCACTGTGTTACTACTGTCAGGTAATTAGAGCTTGACAGAGGCTGTAGAGGGCCTAAAATAATTACTCCAACATGCATAATCTGTCATATGCATTTTAGGATGTTAAATTTGCTACAGAATTCGAAGTGCTGTTCTAAGTCATCGAGTCTGGTTCTCCACACTATGGGGAATAAAACAGCACAGGTTTCATTAGTTTATCAAACACCACCCTAAAACTATTGAATTTTTTTGTCTTGCTCATACTGGTCGGATGTGTTGTAGAGCCTCTTTCCTCTGTCGGTTAAAAACCTTCCCTCTAACTTCCAGCCTTGATTTATTCAGAGCCAGTTCCTGCCTATTTGTTCTTGTGCCAGCATTTCAGATTATATAGCTCTTATCCCTCCCTAGTGTTTATCCCCCCGATGTATTTCTGGAGAGCAGGCCTATCTCTTCCCAGCCTTCATGTTATTAGGCTGAACAAGTCCTGCTCTTTCAGCCCTCTTTCATAAAATAGGTTCTCCATTTCCCCAGTCACCTCAGTAACCCTGTCAGTCTGAATCTTAAGTATGAGTAACCACAACTGTCCTTCTCAGGTTTTCCTTCATGTCTTCTACAATAATATTAACACTACTACAGTTCTGCAATAAAATGGATATATTCTAGGATTGGGGTTGTTCTGTTCACAGTGAGGTTGTGTAGCGGCCCATCTTCATTTAACACATTCTTTCACTATGTCTGTCTTTCAAGCTGAAGACTCCATGGCTTAAGGCAGCAACTTCTGTTATTGGTCCCAGTGTGCATTGACTTTGTACTTCACTATAGAGAAATTCTCTAGGTTGATCCAAACCAACAGAGCTCCCAAATTTTCTCTCAGCAGTGTGTTTCATTAGCTCAAGCAACTCCATAACCACTTTCCATAACCTTCGTCCCAAGTTACCTTCCATCCTTGCCCCTTTGGCCACTTTTTGGCCCACAGCACAACACTGGCTTTAATCCTCACCTTCTCCATTGCCATCACAGATTCTCTGTACAGCACAAAATATTCAATTTTTCTAATGAACCCACCCAGGCTGGGACATCGCACTGGTTTTGAGTTCTGATCAGTGAAAGCCCTCCAAGGAGCCCAGCACAATCTCAAACCCATCTTGCACTTATCCCATTTTTCATGTGCCTTCATAAGTTCAGTTATTTAAAAAGCTGCTCTAAAGCATTGCATAGTATTGAGGTACAGCCAGGAGTTTCCCTAATCACTTTTCAACAGCTGCTCCATCCTTTATTACAGGTACTGTGTTTGCTACTTTGCAGTCAAATGCTCAGAGCAGAGTACTGAGGCTTTGAACAGTTTATTGAGAATCTTTGCTGTAGGGATGGTGATTTCATGTGTCAGTTCCTTCTCTCTTGGTGCTGACCTGATCCTTACAGACTTAAATACACAAAGCGCTTGGAGTTCTGCATACTGCACAAGATTCCCTCCAGTTCTATTCACTCATTCCTATTAGCCACCCTTCATCCCTAGGGAAAGCCAAGGTAATATCTCTTCAATGTCTTGGTGACTCACTCTAATACCTAACCCATGCTTATTGTGTGGTAGATCCATCCATTCTTTTTCTTTTCATTTATATGGTTATATAAAGCCTTTTATTGTTTCTTTTCCTTATTGTACAAGATCCACCCAGTTGCATATACTAACTTTAGACCTTAGTCTCCTAACCTTGAAGACATGGCTTCTTTACCTGATCTACCCCTTCTTACATTGCTAACACATTGCATTTTTTTCCATATACACTTTTCAAAGCTATTATTTATCTGCTCAGGTCTAAATCCCTTCCTGACAGGTTTTCCTCATTGGTGAGCAGTGCAATTTCCAAATAACTTCTACACCTTTTTTTAAGCAAATCTCCATCATTTTACATGTCCGAACTCTTGAGCTGTCCTGCCCTACTAATTTCACCTGCTTTGGACACCAGTCTAAAGCTATTGCTTGCCATGAAAGTGTACAATTTGGAGACCCTCTCTTCACCTTTCTTACAGGAGGGTTGAAACCATTAATAGTGCTAACATTTGTTAACTAGGGCAAAATAAATCGTGACTGATTGTACAGGAAAGCTGTCTTCCCAGATCTAGACAACTTTGTAGTAACAGGGCATGTGTGAATATTTGTCTGTCTGGGCTCAGATAGAACCTGCTGTTTTTTATAGTCCCTGGTTGAGGCATAGACAACAGCCCGTGTACTAGCTCAGATTCTGAATAAGGCTAATGGGTAACAACTCTTTTGCACCATGATCATCCCATAGATCAAATTACGTGCCTCTGTGATTGAGGCTACACTTGTCTCTGTTCAAGACTTCACTGGCACAACTGAGCTGTTATCAGTATTACACAGAAATAAGTTGCCTTCTGATGGGATTCTTGAGTGAAGCACTGCATAAACCCTGCAGTTTTAATTTGCTGGAAGGAAGAATACCACTTTGATATTCACCCTCACTTCTGTCAAACAAGATATGTGCTCTGATCTGCCATGACTGCAATTTCATAACTTCAGGAATACATGGCCACACAGCAGCAAGGATGTGTTTTTGCTAAGGTCAACAAACCCAACATGATACTGTTTTAGGCTTCATGTTATTTTTCACTGTGGTGTTAAGGCTGTTTGTTTGGTCCTCTCCTAATAAACACATTTATTCACGTTACACAGATTTGAAATTTGATAATCAGGTAAAAGCATGCAAGTCTCAAGCGTAGCAGGATCCATAATAAAAAAGAAATAAACGACTGAAATTTCATTAAGATAAGGACACGCAGAGCTAGAATTAGGACTGTTAGAAAACTAAAAACAGCCTCCTTACCTCTTCTTCTTTCTGAGAAACAACAAAGCAAGAGATGGAAAGAGACAGAAATCTCAAGAACTCAACTTCTCCACACCATTAATTATGGCAGTTAGAAGAATCAAGCGCTTTGGACAGACTTTGCCTGGATTCAGGAAAGCGCTTTAACATGGGTTTAAGTTTACCCTCTGTTTGGAAAGTACTTAAGTATAGGCTTAACTTCGAGCAGACGTTTAAGTCCCCTTGACTTTAGCATGTGCTCAAGTGCTACCTACAAAGGAAGCATTTTCCTGAAGCAGGAGACCATCTTGGCTTAGGCACTGGATTAGCTGTCAAGAGACAGGGATTTGTTCTTGGCTCTACCCTGCCATTGACAGGGTGAACCCAGGCAAAAAACTCTGCGCTTCAGTTCTATCACCTGTAAAATGGAGCTAACTGCAAAATGCTTAAATGTTGATGCATAAAAAGCATTATGTTTAAGCACACATTCATATCATTATACTCAGGGCATTCTTGCACTGTCCTTTCAAACAACCTGTGCTGGCAACTGCTGGACAATGAAGGATCTCAGTTTCACATCCTCCTTATCCTTCCCTATTAATTCAGAACAATAGTGACAATATTGGCTGATTTCCACTTCTTATGCACCTTTTAGAAGCACCTTTTTGCGTATTTTATTTTAGCATTAAAAATTCCATTGAAGTTAAGGGGTTATTAAGTTGTTGGATGCATTTTACACCTTCATACGTGAAGAGAGTTTGGATTTTCATTAGTTAGAGCTAACACCAATTTTCAATGAAATATTAACCAAACACACACAGTAATAGTTCATGTGGATCTATCCACTACTTCAATAAAATTAACAGACTTAGATATTTACTCTTGCCCCTGCAGTAATATTTTCCCACATTACATTTCAAACAATGAAATGACACTAAATTCATTTAAAACAAATTTATATTGTTGTTATTTTAAACAATACTTAATTTAATTTCAGTGTTTTGCATGCAAAGTTTGAAAATATCAATATTATTGTTTAATATAAAAAAAAATAATTCAGCTACAAATTATTAGCATATGCAAGCTTCCCAAATGACTTCCAGGGCTGCTATTTACATTAAACTGAAAATGAGCAAAACCAGCCAGATGTAACTGTGCCATTCAGAGAAGGGGATGCTAAGGTTTAAAAGGAAAAGAAGGGCATTCAGTCCCAGTTTCAGTCCTTTCACCTGCACTTGGTGACACACCAGAGGGATGTCACCAGGAGTGTGCTGTGGCTGAACTGAACAGAGGAACAAAAATGTGAAGAGAGATGTGGAGACAGCCCATACATTGCTCACTGTGGATCTTTTGGGCTGCATTTATCACAGCAAACCCCTAAATATGTGACGAATTGCATCATTTCCCTCACACATGGGGAAACTGAGGCACCACAGCTCTTCTTACATGGAGGACACTGGAGATATGGCCACATGGATGGGGGACACAAGCCTGTTCTCACAGCCACAGCCCAGCCATCACTTTCCTGTCTCCATGGCTTCTTGCAGCAATGACAAGCCAGGAGCGTGGTGCTGGCTACCTTAATGGGTAGATAAATTCCACTTCAGGCAAGCACCATTTGAAACAGCAAATGCTTCAAGACCTATAAACCATGTGGAAAGTCAAGGTAAATAACACATACACATGTCCCTGCATGCTCCACCAACAGGAAGGAGATGCTCCATCACTTGGAAACAAGCTGCTCCCTGAAAATTGCCAGGATGGCTCTTGCTGAGCTTTCCTGCTAACGACAGCAAATTGGTGTAGCCTGGGAATGCCTGCAACAAGCCAGTGACTCAAGACAATCTTTGAGAAAATCACAAAGTATGTTTAGATTTGATCTTTACCTGCTAACATGGTCCTTTAAACCCCTTTTAACAAAGCATCTGTTATTCTTTGAGGATGTCTTCCCCATGCTCAACACTCAGAGGAGCTCTGATTCAGAATAAAACAAGTGGCTAGAAGAGTGTGTGGGTATTTAGCTAATTGTATGTTTGGTAAATTTGTGTTTTAAAACAATGCTGCTTGTCTCCTCCCTTTGCAGAGTTCCAGTTCACGGGAGTGTTTCCCATGGATTCGCAATTAGATGCAATTAGGTCTTGTGATTTCCACATTTGTCTTCATGTCACAAAGTTTACTACTAAAAATGCTCATTTTGATGGTAGGCGTTTTCTAATTGCTTACAGCCTGGAGCAGTAATAAAAACCATCGGCAGCCACGGCACCTGAGTTTCCTGTTGGATCAAGCTGCGGTTCAGCTTTTCAGGAGGATTTTGCCTCTGAAGAAGTCTCAGCCAGTACTTTGTTAAAGACGGGGACTTACACCTGCCTGCTGGCTGGCATGTCAAATCAACTAGTAACCTGGGAGGAGGGTGGGAAGTTAGAGACCAAATTCCATAGCTGCTAAAAATGTAGAGAGGAGGCATTGAGCTCTTTTTCCCAGAATAACATGTCAGTGTTAGAGCGATAATCTACAAAACTTTTGGAATTCATGTCTGTGAATGTTACTTGGTCCCGCGCAAGACTTTTTTGTGCAGTTTGTAGAAGGGACAGATATGCTGTGCACTTCCAAGGTGGAAAGGACAGGAAGCAATGGGATTAAGAGCCAAAGAGAAATATTAATTAGCCATTAGGAAAAATCTCTGCAGGGTGAGAATTGTGAAGCAGTGAGCTAGGCTGGTGGTGCTATAGTTTCTCCTAAACTGAAGATCTTTAAGAATGGTTAGGGAAATAGCTAGCAGGAGTAATTTTGGGTTTATTGGATACTTGGTCTGGGAAATTGCCTAAATAGCTTTCTAAAAGCCTTCTGAGCCTTATTCTTTGGTTTAATGAGTACCACAGATCTTTCTCAGCTCACCATTGTTTCAGTCTGGGTGCATTTGTCATGTAAGTCATATGGGCACCAGTCTCCTCTCCTGGCTGGATCTTCTAAGTTCTTAAATGCATTCCCCTGAAGAGTGCATAGCAGAAGGGCACACTTGACAAGCACAATTTGAGATAAGCAGCCCTGAGGAGTTTTAGGACACTGAAGAAAGAAAATAATCTTCTGGTTTCTTCTTTGCACAAAAAAGATTTAAAATAACTCCATCCCCTCTGGACTGCAGAAAGAGACACTCTAAACCAGATAATCTCCAGCTCTTAGACAGAATGTTTTCTCTGTTGATCTGGAAGATCTTTGCTAAGGAGGTCAGTAGTGTGATCCTGTTTTGCTGATGCAGACAGGTGTGTGGATCTGAATTGTGGCCATGCAACCAGGTTAGCAGAGATGGGAGCTGCTTTGTCTGTTCAGAGGCAGGTCTAGGCTGTGCTCACACCTTCTTGTGGATGGAAAGCACAGCACCTCCAGCCTGTGCATCTGTGTGGGCACACCAGCTGGGCCCCAGCAGAGCTAAGCTTGCCATGTCTAAGTCCATCAGCAGACACCATAAGATCAATTCTTTCTTAGCATACTACAGATGCTTTGTGCCACACTGACTGCTTGGCAACATGGGCGAGAGGCATGAGCGAGTCACAAAATATATCAATTTACTCTCAGTCCTCTTCCTCACCATGCTGTGTAAACATACAACTAGCAACTGGCTTATGTTCACCCCGCAGGTCACAGGGTGAAGCAGAAGCAGAGCTAAAGGTATCATCTGGTTGTCCTGATGCTTTCCAGCCATGTATCTTTGCCTGGAGCAAGCACACGTATGGGTGATGATGTGTGTGTTTGTGCACATTCCACCTGCAGAGACTGCAGCTCTTTGTCTAGCAAATGCTGCTATGACAAAGCAGTTCCCTATCACTCCTTTTTATTAAATATTTGCTACAACACTAGCTCAGTGCTTTTCTCAAACTCCACAATCTTGGATTTAGGACTGACAATAGAGAAGAAGCACAGAATGAGTGTATGTGTGCACAGGGATAACTCCTAAAAATTCAAAGTCTGATGCTCCTGACATCACATGAGACTTTATTTGTTTCTTCAGTTAAGCTTTGTGAAGAAAAAACCCCTAAAAACTATCTAATTTATTTTTGTCTGGAACTGCAGGGCAGATGAGTTTTCCAGAAGGGATAGAAGGCTGCCATTGATTTTATTATTGAGTCAGTTTTAATGAGTCACAGTATTTTTGGAAGGCTTTTAAGATTACTGTAAAGTGCTTAGTTACAGTGGCTACAGGTGCCAAGGCAGGAAAGGCAACAACAAAGAAATGCACAGCAGCTGTATTGCTACACTTCTCCTCAGAACTGGGATCAGCAGAACAACACACATGGAAAATGCAAAAGAAAATAGGAGAAGATGTAAGAGATGAGAGAAGTCAGCATGGTCAGCTGCTACACTACAGAAAAATGTATTTTATTTAAGGGACTGTCCAATGCCCCTTAGCCACAAGTTGGAAAGGGCCTCTGACAGACTCTGGATTGCCAAGACATTCAATGAATTGCATGTTTGCCTTTCAAGCTGTCCTTTGGTTGTAAGTCATTTGCTCCCATAGCTGCCAAACTCTACCACTGCCATTCTGTGTTGAATGAAACTGAAAACATCTCATTTAGCAGATGAGAGAAGGTAGAGAAGGGAGAAAGAGGTGGCATGAAAAGAAAAAAAAGTGTATTTTTTGTTCTAACTGGAACAAATTCCCTTTTTTTTTGCATGCACCCTTCTGAAATACATAGGGCAGAGCATTCAAAGAGCTCACAGATGTACTCTATAAGGCAAAAAAATATTCAGTGTTTTCTACTAAAAAGAATGTACTAAGAAGTACATTCTGAAGATCTGGGGCTGCAAATCAAGCAACCTCAAAAATACAGGGCTAGAGAAAACATTTCCAGTTATCATACAATGTGCCAGCTAGATTTTCAGATACTTCCCATGATAACTGGACTCAGAGTTAAGTAGAAACAGCAACCATGATTTCAGTGGGCCAGCTCTGGGCAGGATTCACTGAACATGCACACATCTGCCTTTGTCTTGGCATAGCAAGTGACTGAATGCACAGCTGGATACTTGCATATGCAAATACCGGTTTGTGTGTGCAGATAGCTGCGTGCAGCCCAGAAATCAGTTCTGACTTTGAAGGCCCATTTCAGCCTCCTCCTGCTGCCCCCACCCCCTTCACCAGATGGGCACATGCAGAATATTCTCCGGGCTGCAACAACAGCATCACAATGGGTCACCACCGACTACACAGCATCTTCCAGCATCCTCAGCAACCACATTGCTTGCCCTGGAGATGCCACATAGCAACCTGGGCACCAGCCACCCTGCGTCTGCAAACAGGCATGCACGAGAAAGGCAGGGAGAGCAAAGGAAACTACTTATTGTCTCCGGTGGAGTGGAGTTGCAGCGGATCAAGTCCTACGTCTGCTCTTCATGCGTGACTGGCATGAGTCCCACCGCTAAGTCCTTGGCTGACGGCCATGTGCAGAGTGGCAGGCACCTGTCCCTGCTGGGAGACCTGGCGACCCCGACCTGCCCTAACGGTTAGTTCTTTTCTAACATCACGTCTACTTGAATTTACCTCAGGATTTCCCCCCTCCGGGTGCCAGGGAGCTAGGCTGATGCCAACTGCTTCACCATGGATAAAGCAAGGAGCATTCCCAAGCTGCACTTGGGCACCCTTGAAGCATTCAGCTGTACTCTCCTCACTGGAACAGATGGGGCCCATCAAGGTATTAGTGTCTTCCACCACATCAGCAAAATACTCCAGCATTGGGATAAAGTCAGGAGGGAAAAACAAATCCCAGCAGGGCTCCCTCTCCACTGTCCTTAAAATGCAGTTTCAGACATGTGCTGAGGAGCTTGCCTGGCTCCATGCTCCCAGCCTGGGGGTGGCAATGGGCCTAAGATCTCTCCCCCACATCCTTCACACAAGGACATCATCCTGTACCCACAACTCTGAGAGCTATGGGCTTCATTTTGGTTCATTTTCTTTGGGAAGCCTGTTCCATCTTTTCCCTGTCAGCAGTTTTAATCCTGCAGCAGCACCTTGCAAATACAGATCAAAACCTTTCACAGGTGGCTCTGCTGGAAAGGAAGACAAGGAATTTTGTTGCACAGGAGACAAAACAGAGATCAGCGAGAAAGTTTAGGGCACAGATAGGGCTAGGACATGGATGTCCTTATTCTGCAGCCTGTTTCTTACATAAAACTCTACTTTCTTCAGCGTTACAAATGTGAGTGGAAATATTTCCAAAGCGTGGAGAATTTTTGAGTGATCTCCCATTATTTCAGCTTTATTTATGGTCTCTTGTCCCAGTATAGGCACATTTCACTTATCCTTCTGAAGAAAAAGAACAGAAGCTTTTGCTTTCTGACAAATAATCTGCATTGGAAATTGGCAAGTTCTGTGCACCTCATCCTCAGTTTTGGTGGCATGAAGTTCATCAGATAGAAAGAATGACAAATGGGGTTGAAGAGACCTTACTTTGCATGGTTACCTCTTGCCAATAAAAATGGAGCTATACTGCGTGCAACAGAAGCTGCCTGCTCTGTGATGAGGAAGACAGGGTGGCTGAAGGCAGAGCACCTCAGCTCTACTGCCTTGTTTCAGGCACTCAGTGGCTCTCAAGCCATCTTTCTCTTCAAGCAACCATGGACCACAGGCTTCTTTTTTCTGTTGTATTCCCCCTGATCTCAGATCTTGCTGGATCAAGCACTCATCTGCAACAGGGATAGAGTACCTGCTGGCTGGAAGCTTTATGTCAGCAGGCTCCACTGCAAATGAAATAACATGAGGAAAACTGAAGATCCAAGTCCTCTCTCTTAGAAACCAATGCTTATTTTGTATTTAAGTTCACAGAGGTGCAGAACCCAGCATAACCAGGGCTGGAAAATAGAAAGGACTGAGCAAAAAGTGCTTTGTGCTAGGACCACGGACCAAGACTGAAGTCAGTAATATTCTTAGGCATGCCCATCTGTAAAAACAGGCTAAAAACAGCCTAACAGCAGCGAGATGAAGGAAAAGCCGTCATTTAGGGCAGTGGCAACTCATTAACCCAAATGACCTGCATATCTGGCGAGCACTGACCCAAGGACTTGCAAATTTACCTCCACTGCACAATAAATTGTCGCTGCCCAGCTTCTCTAATTAAAATAGTCCTGGATTTGCAGGACCTACCCAGAGAATAAACTGGAATTTATCAGATTAGCTAAGCCAGATCATACGTAGAGCATACAGGCTGGCCAACAGCCTACTTTGGACCAGATTAACCAGCTAAAATAATTAGGGATTTTTGCAAAGTCTGCCCCTAAAGACTGTCATTAAAGAAATGCACCAAAGACTGAGCATATATTGCAGCCCATTCCTTTTTACCCTATTTAGTTCTTAGCTTGGTGTTCTTTGGCAATTGCTGGGAATCATCTTTTTATCTTTCACTGACCAGGGAAAAAACTTCTCTCTCTGCAGCTCCTTCAGGTGATCTGTGTCAGTGGCAACTGGTGAATCTCTGAAAGGGTAAGGAGGCTATATTTAATGTATTCTTTACTCCAAAACTCTGTTCCCCCTATTCCTGTGCTCTGGTCCCTCAATTGTCAGCCTTGTGTAAGGAGGAATGATTAGCGGAGGTCTGTGGACTAACTGAGAGCAGAGCTGCACCTTGTCCTGGTCATGCAAGATGTCCTTTCTGGAAAAAGATGAGGAGGTTAAGAAAGTCTTGCAGCCTGAAAAGGACAGAACCCTGGGGGCTACGTGTGAAACAGGGGTCTTTCTCCTGGTCTCCTCAGGGGTAATGTGGTGCACTGGTGCATCCTGCCACTCACTCTCACTCAGTTACATGCACGGGAGCCAGCAGTGACATTCTGGCAGATGTTTCTTCAGCGCAATATGGGCTTCACTGCCACTCAGGCAAAACAGGTTTTGCTACCAGAGCCAAAGGACTGCAGCCATGGGGAGGAGAAGGAGGAGGAGCAGAGCCAGGAGACACCTGAGAGCTGGATTTCCTGCTCTTCCCTCTTCTCATCCTCCCTTAGCAGCCTCTGCCCAAGCCAGACAGCAGAGACAAGGGGAATCTTGTTCCCCTCTGTGGGTGCAACCACCCGCTTGGCTTGTGCCTGGAGCAGGCCTTGAGCATTCTCAGCACTGCTTTGAACCTATATACAGTCACTTCAGAGAGGAATCAAGCCTAAAGCCTTTTGGGACATTTCAACAAGGCTCTGCTTTTCTGTGTCACTGGTTTCAGCCTTTCCCTTTTCCTTCAACATTTACTGTTTTTTTTTTTTTTTTTTTTTTTTTAAAAAATTTTAAAACACCT
>NDXB01008594.1:76085-121444 GCA_002631895.1 Agapornis roseicollis
TTTTTTTTTTTTTTTTTTAAAAAAGTGTAAAACATCCTAAAACCAGGAATGCTGCATTTCTGCTGACCTCAGCTGTGAGATGTACCAGCATTCACTCACCTTCATTTTCCTTATCAAGGATCTGTCTGAACACAGCCAACACTGGAACAGAAGGCAGCAGGTGACAAGTGGGGAAATAAGATGCTGCTGTTCCTGAGCCAGTGCTGGTCTAGAGTCGTCCCTGAACAGTGAGGCAGTAGAAAGAAGGGTAAGTCATTAAACGAAAGAAGAAGACCTTTCCCCCCTAGTTCTGACTTTGTCAAGGACACCAGGAGATTCCTGTTCTGTTATAAACTGAAAAGAGAAAAAACCCCAACAGTCAGTCTTTCTGTAGAAAAGAACCACACCTTCATCAGAGCTGTGATCAGTTCAGTCAGTGGTTCCTATATCATCACATCTCTGCCTACCCTGTAGGTCACTCGTCCTTCACTTGCCACTCTGGAAAGTACTGGTTTGAAAAACATGAAAACCCCATGCCTCTTTCACCAGCTGAAAGCAGATTTTCTTTCTCAGGAGCACATGTCCATCCAAGCTCAAAGCTGCAGGTTTATTTCAGCTGTGGCATTTGCAGCCCTGCATGCACAACCTAGCTTTTCTGCACCCGTAATAGCCACTCAGAACAATTCTGCACTTCCAGGCTAACACGTAAGGGAATCTGTTGCTTGTTGCTGGTTAGAGGATATGACCTCAGGCAAGCAAACTAAATGCTAACTGGCCTGCAAATGAATCTTTGCATGTGCATCTGCTTTTTGGGCAGAGGGACAGCTGCCACAGCAGGAGAGAACAGCTCAGACCCAGCATTCAGCCATGGCTGCAGGGACCTGGCTTCTGAATTTCCACATGTGAAATTTCTACTGATGTGAATGAGGGAGCTCCATATACCAAACAGTACAAATCTGAGCAGTAAGGTTTTCCTCCTGGGTGTTCAAAGAGCCCATGCAGCTTTAGCTACATTCTCCCAAAGAATACTCAGAGGGCTCTCTATAGGATCCAGGGCTGAACCCCGAATCTTTCACTGAAGTTAGCATTCACCCTCTTTTCTAGAAGTGAGTCAAGAAGCTGACCTAAGACACTGGCAGTGGGGATATTAGATAACAATGGAGGCTGTGTACTTTATGTAAAAACAGTTAACATCACAGCTGCTTCCCTCCCCTACACCCTCAGCAAAATTTTCCTTCCCTCTCCGATTTAAATACCTGGTTTTGATCATTTCACAGGGTTGGCAAAACAAGCACAATGGAAATAATGTTTGTTCGGATCTGTTTTTGAGTGTGTGTATGAATTTTTGGCAGAATCAGTGTTTGCAAGAAGCAGATAAAACTTTTGCTTTCAAGAACCACTGGCAGCCAGGAATTGCTGCCTGCTAGCAAATCTTTACTTACCGAGGGAGATCATGTCATTGTTAGCCAGGTAGAGGGGCTGGAGACAGAAATCTAGAGAGCTTCCTTGTTAGGCTATAAATTAAATAGTTGTTTAGCAATAACTCTAAGACAGTAAATATCTGTGTGTGAACTTACTTCAAGATAAAATCCAAACTTGGTTTGCCCTGCTCAAACAGCACAGGTGCATATGCATCCTGGAAGCTACATAACCCAGTAATATTTTATTCACATCACACTCCAAGGAGCTCACTGACTGGAATTCAATAGAAACTGTTCTCTGTGTGAAAGTAATTTCAGAAAGTAATCTAGTTTATGGAAATGAAAGGCATCAAAACACAAAAAACACTGTTTCTGTACAAGCGCTTTGCTTCAAATATTTGACATGGAAATTTATATAATCCCTCTGGGGCACATGGGTTTCACGAGTGTTAACATCTTTTGAAATGAATTTCACAAATGTTTATTTGGAATACCAGGCATACAAATAATTTAGAATATCAAGGCATCTTTTGAATCAGACTTAATGATACAGATCTCACATGGCTACAAAGGTTAAAAGGTATGAATTTTAATTGGGTGTATAGAAGATGTCATTTCCAATCATTACACTGCACTGCCAAAGCTATCACTTTTCCATTCTAAGCTTCCTGCTACCTCCTCCTCGACTCTTTCTATTACTTAAAGACCAAAATGAAACATTTTTCACATTTTATTTGTGTGCTGGGCATGTATTAAATACAGAGGTTTGCTGCCTATCTTGGTTTATACAGGACCCCATCACTGCTGTATTGCTACACTTCTCAAGCAATAAAGAGGTTGACTTTTTCCAGACAGATAGTGGTATATTGTCATTCCAATCTTATATAAAGTTAAATGATTAAAGGCAAACAGTGTCGAGGCCATCTACAGCACAAACAGTTGCTAAGACTCTGGTCAAAGTCAGATTTTATAGCTGCCTTCTCTCTCCCCTGCTCCCACAGTGGGCCCTACTTACAATACAGTATAAATCAGACATGAAATTCTTTCACCATTTCAAATCTATATTTTAATTGGTAGATCCACTTCTGGCTTTGGATAATGTGATGGATAAGCCTGAAAAGAAAAACTAGCTGGGTACCTGTTAAGAAATCTTTGTCCATCCTGTGTGGCAAAGGAGCAAGGATCCGGTGGGAAAAGATATCGTGTGATTGAGTAATTAAAAATTATCATAAGCCATAGGCAGCAGGAAGGCAAATTAAGCCTGCAAAGGCAGCATGAGTCCTGAGTGTTCAATATTGCAACTTTAAGATTCATTTTAAGTTTGTTCAGAACCTAGATTTGTAATCAGCTAGATTTTATCCAAGGCACTGTTTTTCTGTATATTGCCAAAAAAAGGAACTTGGGAGGGAAAAATGAAGGGCAGTTTGTTCGTATGGAACAAGGTCTTTGGGCACCTCAGTGGCTCACTCACTGGTAAACCTTAGATGTGCTCAGCCAATGTGAGGGAGCTAAGGTGGGCATGCTAGGGGGAAAAACAGCCTTGGGCCAGAGCAGGCACTGTGCAAACCATGCCTTCAGAGAAACCAAGCAGCCAAATTTCAAGAAACCTCTAAAGAACATGCACACTACTGATAACTTGGCCAAACATGGTGTATTTCAAGAAAGGCACGAAAAACACTGTTCACAGGCAGCATACGGCCAATTTCCCTTCTACTCCCAAGTGTGACGATAAACGCTCAGCAAATGGCTCTGAGATTTTTTTCTCTTTTTGCAAGCAAATTTTGTTCCAAGAATCACCGTTGTTTTCTTTGCAATGTCCATTGTCAGCAGCAGGAGCAAAATGAGTGTGAGGCAACTATCCAACACACACAAGTCTGAACCGCTGGCAGAAAAAAAACAGTCTTCTAGGAGGACACATTAAAGATACCCTGCTGAATTGTCAGGTCTACCTGCACCTAGGGTAATTCTGATTTCAAACACATTTTTATGTGCTAGGATTGGTGGCCTGAACTATTTAACAGCAACCCTTCTGGTCAGGCAACTGCTAGTGAGATCAGTGACTTTGCACACTATTTTGAACAAGATGAGAATAAATATGTAATTGTGCTTCCTGAAAATAGTTCTCCAGCCTCTGGAAATCTTTGCCTTTGGGACTTATGGAGACACTGGCCATAAACAACAAGGAATGAAGGGGACTGACCCCCTGTGATTGGGAGATGCTGCACAGAACCTCTGATGAAAGGGAAATCCAACAACCTTTGGGGCTGGATTCAACACCTTCACAAGCAGAACGTATTTCCCAATATCATCCTAAAAAACTCTCTTATTTTAGAGGATGCAGATTGGCCACGAAATTCGCCTCTTTTTCTTGCCCTTATTTTCCTAGCTGAGTCACGCAATGGGTATCTGGGCCTTGATGCTGCAGCCTGGTGGTACATGTCTCCTCTCCACGGTGTGTGAGCACACGCTCCCCACTGCCAACCTTGAAACTCCCCTCTCATTAAGGCAGGCCATGAGGAACACAAAGCCCTGTGTTTTGCTTGAGTCTCTCCTGTGAATAGGCGGAACAAATGCTAAACACAGAAAGTTGTCCAAACGGGGCATCAGTTTCCCTCAGGGGAAAGGCTTTCCAAGCACTCCCCTTCCCCTCTGCCCTGCTTGGATGGGAGTGAGCTTTTTGATGAGCAACCAGAACATTCCTTCATCTCTCCACTTGTGTCAATTTTCTTTCTCCCTTCTATTGCATGTATGTCCACCCTTGCAGCCTTGCAACACATGGCAGGCTATACCAGGCCATGAATGGCAAGGAGGTCAAGCTGGCTTCCAAAACTCCTCCATTAGCAGAGTAGTGGCAGCAGCATCCCTTGAAAGAAATCAGCAGCAGGAGATCCTCAGGTTCTTTTCTGATAAATGCTTGTGAGTCATGATGTCTTTTCTGTGCTACAAACCCCCTTTTCAAAACAACAGAGCAGGGAAGAAAAGGAGGGCAGTACCTGTCACAAAGCTGCTGGATGTGCTGGAAAGCAAGTTCCAGTTGCAGGCTGCAGGGAGTGAAAGACTCTCTCTGCTGTCAGTGAGATGGCAAAATGCATCTCTCACAATGAAATGACATTGCTGTCCTCCCTTAGGGAAGTGAGTCACCTGGTGCTGCTGCTGGTTTTCAGTCAGGATTGCTGCATTTGGGGTCAGTAACACATGGAATAATGGTCCTAAGGACAGTCAAAGCATCAGGGTGACACAGAGTGGAGCTGATGCTCAATGCAAAGCAGGGCAGAGGCTGTCTGATCCTGCGGTGGATCCCTTAGCTGAGCTGTGTGCTTGGGGTGTAGAGCATCCTTTTGGTTCCCAAGAGCATACTTATTTGTTGATATGAAAGGGAGAAATACCTTTGTATGGGTTCTCGGAGAGGGTTTCACCATTTCAGAGGTGTGCTCAACCCCAGCTTTCCATTGCACATAGACATTGGTGCCATTTCAATGGTCAGATCCACTTTTTTTTCAAGTCTTTAGTGCACTGCAACTGCATCTGCCTAAGCATTTGCTGGTTTTACAGGTATCTGAGAACTGCTCAGACCAAACCCATGGATACAGAGGAGTTCTTCCTGAGTCCTTCTTTTCAGTAAACCTATTAATAAAGCAGCATCTGGAAACCACATGTTTACACAGCACTCACTGGTCCAGAAGGTCTGCTCAGGTAGTAACAGTATAACATGTGATTTAAGTGCCAAGCATAGACTGATGCATTCTACTGATGGCTGTGTGCAACACACTGATTTTACACAATCTAAAGAATATGGGAACCAGTTCAGAAAGAAATCTTTCAAGCTCAGGGTATAGATGTGCCTGTATATAGTATATATAAACCGTAGGATATCAGCCTCTGGAAAAATCTAGAGCCTGTACACAGGAAAAGGTCTGCAAGATCCCACAAATAAGTGGCTTCAGAGAAGCTGAGAAGCTAACAGACATAGGAAAAAAAGGAACGAGTATCTTCCTACAAGCCTGCAGCAGAAAATATGCATCAGGCGGGGGGAATGTTTTGAGTTATCACATCCAAACTCCTGCTTGCAGTCATGTCATACGTTCCCTTACTCAAACCAAGTGCCAAGATGCCATCTTGTATTACAGAATGTAGAATAGGCACCCATTGGACTGGCTACATCAAATACAAAATTTGAAATACTGTAAGTGATGAAAATGGTCTTTTGCAGTCCATGGGATGTTACATTAGAGACGATAGTTCAAGGAAGGGGATCAAATGAATGGTTGCTAGTTTTGTGTCTGTCAAGGACAAGAAAGCAGTGCAAGAGGTCAAGAGCATTATACCAAAACCACAGACCTTCATCTCACTTCCAAAACATGCCACAACTGGGGCACACACTTCATCCATGTTTGCCAGAATATGCCAAAAGCCTGAAAAGCAGTGTAAATTGCCATGGTCATCAAAACATGACAGCAGCTCCAGGACTTTCTGGGAAGCACCTCCAGCACCAAACAGGAAACTAAAACATTCTAAAACCCATTTAAGGACAAGAAGGGTCCCCTTTAATCATCAAGTCCTTCCCGTCACATTCCCCGGCAACCAAGTCATACAATCCCATTTCACAGGCTGCACAAGCATCAGCTTCAAATAAGCTAGAGCATTTGCCCTTGGGCCATTCCCAAATCTCTGTTGTCTGACAGTCTCAAACTCTCTTCTGATATCCAGCCTGAATATATTCTTCATCAGTTCATGTCTGTATTTGCAGCAGCACAGTCCATTAAAGCTAGGCATCCTCACCTCTCTCACAGTCTATATGCAACCAGAAGCCTTCAGAATGCATCAAGCCAGGATAAATCATTCTGGCTATGCCTGTCGCCTTGCTTCATTCCTGTCCCAAGTTCAAAAGAGCCCCTGCTTCTGTTCCCATCTGACATTCCCAGCCTCAAACCCAGACAGTGCACCAAAGGAGTTCATGAAAAGAAAGGTTCATTGCAAAAAGCAGAAAACATTGCAAAAAGGAGATTGTGTCTTTCACTGCAGAGGTGAAGCTGGGGATGGATAGATGTCCACAAAGCCTCCAGATGTTGGAATGGTTTCACCAGCCAAATGCAGCCTTGAAGATGTTCACCCTTTGCAGAATGTTTCTGCTTCACACAGTACTGGTAATTTTGTGAAACTCTCTTAAGCTGGACCAGGAGCTTGTTGCTCTCATTGCAAATGTTTTGGAAATGAGTTTCACTCACAAGCAGTCTGGATCTGTGTTGCTTGCCTGATAATTGGGGCACCAGTTTTTTTGAAGCCCCAAACCAGGCTGTGCAGGTCAGCAGCAATTGGTGTTTCTTTTTCTTTTTGTTTTTCTCCTCCTCTTTTGTTGTAGGATTGGAGGCACTGGTTAAAAATAACTGTGTTAACCTAGTGTGGGAAGTGAATGTCCCTCACTCAGCACTTCCAGGCAAAGCCTCTAGCATGCTCTATCCAGAAGTGTTCACCAAGGCTGCAAGCAATTTGGGATCAGCCTGCACACCTGCGGGTGTCCTGTGGCACCCTGGGTGTAGTTAGGGCAGCATGTAGGCAGGCAAAGCAGTGCTGTGCACCCACAGTGGCTTAGGAGTGAGGCACCCCTAGGACTGGGGAACGTGTGGGGGGAATCTGCCGTCAGGACTCATGCCTCTCCCACTAACAATGCCATTTCTCACTATCCTTTGACTAACAGGAGTCATGGGACAATTAACCTCCTTAGATAGAAGCTAACCCTGCTGAACACCATGAACCCTCCAGGTGAACTCCCAAGATTGGAGAGGAATTTGGGATCAAGTGTAGAAATCAAGGTTGTCTTTGCAAGACCTAGAATGTTACCCTAAACATCTTCCTGCTTTGTGACAGATGAGCCACTGGCCAATTAGCCAAACTAGCCAGCAGGAGGGCTTCATCCTTGGGACTATTCAAACAGGATAAGAACAGGAACCGTAGAAGTGCAGGGCTTTAAATTAAGAAGGTGCTCAAGAATCACCAAATCCCTTCCTAGCCATTAACTTTATTTTACTACTTCTTTAAGTACCTTTTAGTGGACTTTCAAACCAATTTCAGTATTTGTGTCAGTTTGATCATGCTTATTGCAGTATTTATTTGACTTTGAACAAGGATTGTTGTGAGAAAAGATCACATCTACAGGTTGTCATCTTGTTCACAGAAAAATAAGTTTAAAAGAACTATAATCAGCATCAAGTGGATTGCTTTTAAAACAATTTTCATTCCAAAATGTAATAATCTATATTGGACATGACGTTTATTTGTGAGAAATAAAATAAAAATGGAGGTTGGGAGATCTCATGTCTATAAAAAGACTACTTTTCCTTGCATTTATAAATATTAATATGGAACGCTAGTGAAAAACAATACATAACAATAATGAAAATCACCAAATCCCATCATTTTTTGACATTGTCATATCAACAGCTTAAGGATTAGCAGGTGAACTTTACATATTGCTTCCAAATAATAATAACAGTAATGATAATAACATCAGAATGAAAAAAAAAACAAAACAAACCAAACCCAAGCAACTTGGTGCATTAAATGTTCTTCATGTCTTTCGTCTAACAGTGTTAGATGACATGCTTAAAAAATTAACCTGAAGAAAACGGGTGTCTTCTTATCTCTTTTCATTTCTGCGAAGCTTTGCTTAGCACTGTCTTTGTTTCCCAGTAACCCCTGACATCAACAGAGTCAAAAGCCTATCAACTAATACCCTAATTTCAGGAGGATTTTATATATACATATATCTATGCGCATCTGCAAATATTTTGTGCACGTGTGTATGTATATGCATAAAATGAGGCAGTGTTTTAAAAGATAAAGTTGCACCAGGTGTCAATTTTCACACCTCTTACTAAATATGCATGGTAAAAAATGATGCCACAATTTCATTGAAAATCCAAGCTATTGAGATCTAATCGCTCCTTAAGCTGTGGCTTTATTCAAATCTGGATCACCAATAGGGCTCAGGATGTAAATGAACTGCAAAGAGAAATAAAGCAAAGGAGAAAAAAAAGAAAAAAATCTATGATAGCCCCTTCCTTCAACCATTTGATTCCCAAGTCCTTATCAGTCAATTAATGCATACTAAAACTTTAGTGGCAGTCTCAGTTTAACAGACCTAATAGCTGCAGCAAGTCCCAAGCATTAGCCAAACAAAACACACTTTCAGCAGCCTTAATATGAGACTGAAAAAAGGTCAAAATAGACAGGCTTTACAGAATAAATCCTGAAGATCCATTCTAATTTCCACTCAAGGATCTTTTAAGCAGTTCTTGGATGCTCTTTATGGTACTTTGATCCAAGCATAGTTTCATTAAAACTTTGTGGCTTGGTATTTTTAAACCTGACAGCTTCACTAAACTAGTTCTCAAAATGTTAGCTAAGCCGCTATGCATAAAACTACTTTACTGTCATGGTTTCTTCTAATATCACCTAAGTACAGGCTGTTGCAATTTGAAAATGAACCTTTTCTACATTCACTAGATCTCAGCTTGGGAATTTTTGCTTTCACACTTGAAGGCTGTTTCTCAGTATAAAGGGAAGGTGCTGTCTTACCTCCTTCTTCTCCCCCTTCTTGAAACCTAAAACTAAAATTAACTGCTGTACCTTATTTGTTCTGGAAGCAAGTTACACAGTACTTCTATCCACTGTGGTTTCCAATTGCAGGATTAACACTGGATGCTAAAAAAAACACCCTAAAAAAATAACAAAACATTAAATGGTGGTTTAAAATTCAGTTTAATCATGGCAGGATAAATTCCCTAAAGACCTAGGAAAACAAATGTTACTTCCCTACTTCATAACATGGCATGTTAATAAATCTGATTTAACTGCCACAGATAAAAAACCTTGGATCTCCAGAGATTGTCCTTTGCTTCCCTGAAAATGAGGATGGCTGAAAGGTTAGGTGACAATTTTCTTCCCTTTGCCTGGTGTTCACAAAAGCCTTGATTTCTCAAGGAGCTTTTGTGGTGAGTTTGCACTACAGTAGTAAAGAGAATTACAGAATGATGGCTCCAGAAGAGTCTGGGCCGAGTTTTTGAGAGAAAATATACACAAAGGATTATTTAAAAAAATAATACTGAAACTGAGGAGATGGGATTCACACAGGCACCCTGTCCAGCCCTGCTCCAATCTGAGCCGAGGGCCAAGATCCCACTAACATTCATGGAAGCAATTCAGCCAGTGTTGGATCAAACAAACCCATCAAAACTTGCAAGAGAACCCTAAAAACTTCTCTGGGCTATCAGATGGGAGACTACTTCTATGTATGGTGGACACTTAAGGCCAAGACGAACATTTAAGACTGAAACAGGAGCTTATTTTTATAATCATACATGGAAGTGCAAAGTCTCTTATCTGCACAGTCACTTCCTGTCCCACATGGGTATATAATGCTGATATAGGCCTGATGGTCCTCTAGGGCTGCCCCTAGCATCTGAGACCAGAATCTCATCCTTCAGCCTCACTTCTGGCCTCAACACAACCAACAAAGGAGGCAGAAGTGAGCATGATGCCTTCAGCATCCTAAACCTCATGAGATATTTGTGGATTGGGAAAACAGCTTGTCCCATTGAACATTTCTTGGGCAAGGGTTTCTTCCAGTAGCTAAAAGGGGTCTACAAGAAAGCTGGAGAGGGACTTTTGACAAGGACATGCAGTGACAGGACAATGGGGAATGGCTTTAAACTAAAACAGGGTAGATTTAGATATAGAAGAATTTCTTCTCTGTGAGGGTGCTGAGGCACTGGCACAGGTTGCCCAGAGAAGCTGAGGCTGTCCCATCCCTGGCAGTGCTCAAGGCCAGGCTGGATGGGTCTTTGAGCAACCTGTTTTAGTGGAAGGCGTTCCTACCCATGACAGGGGGTTGGAACTGGATGAGCTTTAAGGTACCTTCCAATCCAAACCATTATTATATGATACTGTGTTATAGGAAAGGCCACTAAATCTTTACTCTTTAATTCTCTCAGATGCTCTCTCCAAAAAAACATGACAATTACCTATTTTGTGAGCAGCCGCTGCTCAGAGGGTTGGGATGAGACTGTCCCACTTCTTCCTTAGTCCGCATCACCTGGCAGAAATGGTTTGGTGGTTTTTCACTGCTTCACACACCTCTAACTGGTCAGCAGAAAATCCTGTCAACTGAACATCTGACAAAAGCATCCTGATGTCAGGTATAAAGAATGCCACCTACAGCTTAATGTCTGCAAAAACCCCTCCGACTTTGGGCAAACAATGAACGTTTTTGTCTTCTTAATGCCTGGTATGCAATCGAGTGGAAATGCTACTTCCATTCTTAATCTACAAATGAAATTAAAGTTGTTGAAAGACACATGATAAACCATGATCCTTTGTTTCTTACAGAAGAGGGGAAAAAATTGAAACCACTAAATATTTTAGCAGATTTACTAAATTTCCAATTAAATCTGGAATTATGGAAGAGCCTGTATCTCTCTCTCACTCCACCACACACATTTTCTATTTGAATAAAGTAGGTTAGACATGGCGCTCCCTCCACCCACCCACCAGAGCAGGAATATTAATGAAGCAGATCCATCTCCAGCACACTGGGCCAGCAGGGATGCTCAGGCATCTCTGGGCCCAAGCATGTGGGAAGGGCTGGTTTATAGGGGAACAGCCTCAGCTACCCAGAGGGAGTGGGATATGCTAGGCAAGAGCACCCTCTGCCCGCTGGCAGGAGGGTCTGGCTCTAATAACATGCCCCCCATCCCTCCCCCTTCTTCCCTTTGCTGAGGAAAGGTCACGGGAAGCAGCTTACACAAGCCAGATGAGGTGGAGACCAAATCAGGACCAAGATTATGCGTCAGGGACTTAAAGGCAGGAGCGGAAGAACAGTGCGCAATGCTGAAGCATGCTTTCCGCCCATTTCTAGCCCTTCCTCTCATCCAGCAGAATGTTGGTCATATCAGATTAATAATAATGTTGTCCCCTCTCAAGGCTTTCCAGGGCATGTGGCCAAGTTGCCTTGGATTTGGCCAAAAAAGTTTGAGACCTGGACAACTCTTCCAAACTCGTCTGGTTCCATTTGAAGCTGAAGGGAAAAAGGATGCAGTAGTTGGCCCTCATGGGAGACACAATGTCACCACCCCTTTGTCTACTTAGGGGAAAGATGGAATTATTGAAATTGTTTCCTGTCACCTGGTGAAACCTGAGCTGCAGAGCTGATTCATGTACCCACTTCCAAGTTTCTCTTCATTGTCCACCAGGACGAATCAGAACATGCCACTCACTTCTCCCAGGTATTCTGTGCTGGCTTGTGTGGCTGCCTGATCAGCGCACACCATCACTGTAACCCTGGGCAGCTCTTTACACACCAAGCCTTCCTAAGAGGGACCAGAAGACAGTCATGTGGCACAGGAGGGACTCACAAAAATTGCCTTTGCCTCATGACTAGCCACAGATCACTTATGTTCCTTATGCATTAGGTAAGACTTTCACTTCCTGGACCCTGTGCTTCGCTTCCTTCTGCTTGGTCTCTGCTCTGGCAGCTTGTCGCAGTGCTTAGGGCAGGCACTCCTCTCTTCTACTCTTAAGCATCATCTTGAACAGGAGGAGGTAGCTTCTTGGTACCATTAAAGCAAAATAAGAGAGGAAGATTCTTTTATTGCCTTGTGTAGCAGCTAAAGTTAGTACAAAGCTTTGCCCTGGCACAGAGCAGTTGAGAGTAAGGCCAAAGAAATCAGCAATTGCGTTTATTTTCTCCTCTTCAAAACAGCTCAATTGGTCAATTGCAACTTATTCCTGCTGTCTCTATTCATATCTTTTCTTCTAGGCAGCTGCCAATTGATGCTGCACATTTGTTTTGAGTGGAATATACCAGCAGGCCTAAGGTCTAACATGTTTTTTTAGTCATATTTCAATATTTAGCTTATACACACATCTATATTAGGCTTGTTTTTTCACAACCTTATATACACCAAGAGAGCTAAACAGCGTTATTTGCTTCTGGTCAGAAAATGCAAATTGCAGCTGCAGAAGGGTTTGCCACCTTGTGTGGGATTTCCTACACTGCAGATATCCACTCCTGAGCAGGGAAACTGGGCTCCCTCCAGTGCTATTGGAGAGAAGGGGACCCCCAGCCATGAGATAATCCAGATCTCCCTGGGATCACTGCCTTGGGATGGGATGAATCACCCAGTGCTGTGCCAACTGGGATGCAGTCTGGTCTCCTTACAGATGTTTTCCTGGGCTGCTGGGAAGAAAGAAGTTTGACCAGCAAAGGGGATCCTGCAAGGGGGGATCTGGGGAGCTGCCTCATGCTCTGCTGCTCTCACCCTGGAGATACAGTCAGGAGGCCAGGTCAGGATATGTTCCATTTTCTGTAAGACATTAGTAAAGCTGAGAAAGTAGAGACAGCTATAGGAAATTCAAGGGAAACTTTCCGAAGTGTTAAGTTAGTATTGCAGGGGTGTGCTGACCTTCCAGAATCAACTTCCAACCTGAGCTGAACATGACTGGAAGCTGTGGAAGGGTTTCCATGCTATACCTCAGGGTCAGGGCAGGAGTGGCAGACCAGTGACATGGGGTCTTTCCAACAGACGGGAACTGTAAGCTAGTCTGGGGGAGAGTGGACTAGCAATGACAGCTCAGAGACAAGCCATGTTAGCAAAATCCTCATCCTCTCCACCATCTCCCAGCATGATGCTCGTGACCATGGAGAAAACCATAAGGCAAGTAACTTATTTTTATTCTTCTGATAATATAATTAGTATGATTTTAAATTTTCAGAGTTTAGGTCTGAAAATTCAGGGGTGAGTATTCTTAAAATTAAAATACATGACTTCTCATTTTGAATAGGGATATTTTACATTTTAAAATGGACCTATAAAGGAAGAAGGCTGTGAAACAGAAAGGTTCAAATAATCCTCCAAATGAGGCAAACCATTTCATTGCTGGTTGAGTGGAGCGTCACAAGAAAATGTTTCAAGAGCAGAAAAAATGACCTAGTCTAATCTAAACCAACTGCCCTCCAAACCAAATAGTTTCCAGAATACCTAGTGGGAATTTCTCCTTGCCAATGATATGAGAGTGGTAGAAATACCCACTACCATCAATGTGACCTGAATAACTCAATGGGAAATGGACAGCCTAAGACACCAGTACATTTACCTTGGGTAATGCTGGAGGAAGAGCTGCAGAGAGAAGGTCTCTAATGAAAGATGCAGATAAGCTAACGAGAGTGCTTTGCCAGAGCAACATCCCCAGTGCCATGAGCTTGTGGAGGGCAAACAGCCTCTTACCAAGGGAAGGGGACACAAAACTTCTTGTAATGGGTTTAGGCAATCTCCATGGCTTTTACTCCCTCTAAAAGGAAAAGGAACTACCTGCTACTGTGGTGGGAAAGCCACTGCTGCAATTTTCCAACATATTGGATGAAGCTCCATCAAAAGGGAAAGGCCTTCCCTCCTCCTCAGACCCTGCACCTCCAATTCTGGGGGTCTTGGGTCACTTACCCAAGAGCAGCACCCATTGCTTTCCTGCCTCATTAGAGTTGTGGGTTCCCACTTCTAGCCAGTCTCAAGCTTGGTAGAAGGTGTAGGAGGCATTTGAGGTCTGAGGGAGGACTTTGCCAACCCAGCAATGATTGCACAATGGCTCGGTACTGTGAGAGTTCTTGCCTGGTTTCTCCTTGTAGAGATCTACAAGTAGATCTTGGACCCTATGAGCCTGGATTGGGGGAACTAAGTGATGTCTTTCCCTGAGAACAGAGTCAGCAGATGTCCAGGACAACTTGCTCCTGCAGGTCTTGTAGGCATTACCATGGGTTATGTGATTAAACAGCAGCATTGAGTTTGCAAAGCTGCCAATCCCATACCTTTCATCAGCACTTAATTCACAAAAAAAGAAAAAAACCAACCAACCAACCAACCAAAAAAAAAAACCTCAACAAACCCAAATCAACCCACAAGTAAACACTGATTTCATCCGCTGAATTATTTAACTTTGGAAAAATATATTTTCAGACTTCAGATTTACTTCGGTTTGTGTACAATAAAAATGATAGTTATTAATATAAAGNCCACAATGACTGGGTTTTGAACTGTGAATAATCAAGTTCGTCAGAAAAAAACAAAAAAAACCAAAAACAAAAACAACAGGAAAAGTGCTATACCAGCCCTTAAAAGCTTTGGAGCTGCATTTCTCATGGCTGCGATAATACTTACTTACAATATGGACTCTAACTGCTTTTTATGTAACTGCTGCTCTTAATCAGCTCAGTGTTAGCAGCTCTAACCTGCTCTTGCTTGATTTATTTTATTTCTAAAACAAACATAGATTTACAATCTCTCTGATTTCCTAGCTTTTATGCCACTCCACTGAGGCACTTTAAGCATCTCATTTATCTCCCATACACTGGGAAATTACAACACCCTCCTCTCCAAAGCAAAAAACCAAGCAAAAAACATCCAGCTAAAAGCTATGCAGTTGGAAAGTGTTGATTTAAACAATAACCCTGAAACAAGATGGGGAGAGACTAGAACATGAACACAGACTTCTTTTTTGATTCTTGCACAGATTGAGCTCTGAGGTTGTTTGCATCAAATCTTGACTTGTTCCAAGGCAGCACCTATTTATATGTTGTGAAACTGGCAGGTAGCAGTGTGAAATACATTTTTTCAGTCATTTGAGAAAGACTGCACTGTTCAATTTGTTCTAGCACATGTTTCCCTCTCCTTCCCTTCCTGCCCACTTCGTTCATGCTTGTGCAAAGGGAGCTGGAAGCAGTGGGAACAATCTGAATTATCAGGCTTTCCAAAGAAGGTTTGGGTGGGAAGCACATGTTAACATTTTTTTCTGATCTGTATCTTTTAAGGAAAAAAATTCTTCCCTAATCAGAGAGATGATTCGAGGGTTATGTTTGTTCCTGGTTGATGTGTTCGGTGAATACAAACAAATGTACCTGAGTAGTTACCATTTAGTACTAGTGAAAGTAATGTCTTCCTCTGTTTTCCTAATTGCATAAATAATTGAATGCAAATAATAGCAGATTTTAGAAAAAATTCCTTGGTTTAGACTTCTTTTACATCTTTTCCCCGTCTTTCTCTTGAGATATTTTTTATGCTATAGAATGTGAAACTAATTGGAAACTTTCTCTTTCTGGTTACTATTTTGTTATATATAAAGAAGCAACTCACATTTTACCATAAATAAGAGACAATATTCCTCTCCTTATTATTACCTTCAATTTTTTTTTTCTTTTTAATTCTGTAATGACATTTTTTGTTTACCCACAGAAACCCATGTGAAAATATTGCTGGAAGACCACAATACGACAACACTCATCGCCTCCCTATTAGCAGTCAAGGTTTGAATTTTTAGTTTAAGATATCATCCAAATAGTGAATCAGTTCACTGTACTTTAAAGAGCAAACCCAGCAATTGCACAAAACATCAAGCGGGCAAAACATCAAAGTCTCCTATGTATCGATGGTGCAGGGAGGAATAGTTATAAATCTAAGCTCTCCATTCTAGATCACATCCCCAGATGTAACTAAGCACACAAGCATGTTGCTACATATTTTCACAGAAATAATTACAAACAGCCTTATCAGCGCCTGCGAATTCGGCCCCGCACACATCTTTTATCCGTTGTGCCCTCTGCTGGAAAGAGCACACAAGGCAAGCAATATTATTTCCAATTAATTTTTGGCATCATCACTTGGCATCTGCTTTAGGAATGCAAACCGTGAAATTTGTAGTAGCAGGTTTAATATTTGATCCAGCCAAAAATATTTTTGCTACAAGGACTTACCTTTGGTCGTGTTTTCCTCCCCGTTTCCCCCCTCCTCCGCTCCGTGTTGTTTCATTGCCACGGAGCCTTGTTTACGGTCCAAACGAAAAAATCTGCCACCGAATGCCATACATGGCAGGAATAATTTCATGCTGTGCAAAATTTGTTTCATTTCACATCCTGTAAGAATAATTACTTAGCATAATGCCACTTAAGCTGTATTTCTAACTGCAAACATTAAGGAAATGGTAAAAAGCTAGATCCTGGTTGGGAGAATAAAGGGTATTTAGGGGTCCCCGGGGTTTCTTAAAACTAGTCACTTTTAACACCAGGAACCACAAGAAGAATTAAAATGTTATAAATGATGTCACTGAATTTAAAATCGCAATAAACTCCAATATTTTCAATGATATTCAAGGTCACCCATGTACTGGGGACCTTGATAGGACACTGCCTTCAGAAATAGAGGTCAAAACACCTGGCCCATGTTGCCCATGTTTCTTATGGTTTCTGCAATTAAATTTATTTGAAGATGACAATTACCAAAACAGTTATAAATAAAATGGCAAGTGAAGAAGTTGAATCTTCCTCATGTCATCAACTCTAATTTTTATGTGATGGAAAATGGGACTCAGCAGGTTTGTAGGAGAGCCAATGTGATGGATAAGCAGGGTGCATTGCCCAAGTATCAGGTTAAGTTGTGCAAAAAATACCTTGGCCCTTGGGGGCTGTGTGATACACTCTGTAAAAGGAGGCTCCCACAGGAGAAAAGAACCTCATTCTTATCTAGTCAGAATTATTCATGGTTCACTCTCACCTTCTAGCAAACCAAACCAAAGCCTTCAATCATATGCAAGACTGGTGTGGTCTAACTGAATTAGTTCAATTAAGTTTAAAGATCAAAATTATGATTGTGGATTTAAAAAAAATCAAACCCACAGTTTTCCTGATGCCAAAATACAGCTTGCAATCAAGTAGTGATTTCTTGATTTTCCTTTTCCAAATGTTGTCAGGAAATAACCACTTACAGACAACTTCCCTTGAGAAGTACCTTATCCCCTCATTTTTGAATCAGCAATAGCAATGCTTGTGTACAGCCAGTATCCAAGCTGACCTTCATCTTCCTTGAGACCACAGCGTCTCTTCCTCCTCCACCAGCAAAACCCACTTTTGTTGTAGTTTGATGAACAAGGATTTATTGATAAAATTAACTGATAACCAGTATGTTTGTTTTGGGTTTGTACAACATGACAAAAGGCAAAACCTCAGATTTGTTAGAAGCAGGCTGTGAAGGATTGCTGGAGACTGTCAGTCACAGCGTACCATCTCCAACCAGCCCTCTGCTGGCACAAATTCCCCCAGCTCCACTCATCTGAATAAAGTTATTCCAATTTATACTCATTCCTTGCTTTCGCTCTGTTTTGAAAAAGCCTTTATTAAAATGTCAGGTTTGAATATAACAGGAGTGTCAAGAGGTAGCAAGGGAGACATAAATTTTAGGGAAAAAATGGAAACAATTTGGGCACACGAGTCCTTCTTCTGGCCTGAAATAGGCAGCAGATCCTCCCAGGGGAGGCTTTACGAGCAATGGAGTTCTTCAGATGCCATTTTTTAAAGTGGCTTTGCTGCTAAAGCTAAGGACATGATAAAAACAGGTCACACAAACCATCCAAAACCATGCTCCTCTTAGGTGTTTTTCCCCAAAGTTCAGCAAGCTGCTGTATCTAACCAGCAGCATTATGCTACAACTCTAAAATACCCAGAAGCACTCAAACACTCCCATAGAAGGGACTACACATGGACACAGTGCCACTGGTGTCCTCCATCCTCACTGCATGGTCCTTCATACCCATGGAGCCAGGCAGCATCTCACAGCCACCTGTCAGGGGCAGATCCAAATCAAACAGCCTTTTGGAGGGTACTGACAATGATGTCTTCATTCCCTACTGCTAGTAGTGCAGGAGCTTTAGCTGCATGTTTGCTCAAGTAGCACCGTGCCAAGCTCCTGGTCCTGGAAGTCCCTGGAAAGATGGTGAGAGCTCTGGCATGGGTGGACCTTTCCAGGGTACACACACTGGCATCCCAGTGGGAGATGCCATCCTTAATGTAGGCATCTTGTCTCATGAGTCCCCCATATGCAGAGGCTGAAGAACACAGCAATAGGATTTTGTGCTCTAATATCCCCAGCTTGATGTCTTCCAGGCTGAGGTGCCCCATGACACTGTCACCATGTCCAAGATGCTTTCACAAACTGACTAAAGTTTTTTCCTTTATTTAAAATATGCAATGAGAGACAGGGAGAGAAGAGAGGGCAGTAAGCAAGTTCAAACTAATGCAATGTTTACCAAAATCAACATTAAAAACAATTCGTAAGAGAATATCTAAGTGTCTCCACGCTGAAATATTTTCCATTAATAAATACCACCAGCAAACCCGGGGATGACTAGAGGGCAACCAGAATTGTCGCCAGGCACATGGAAACCTCAGTACCGCTCTGCTTGAACCTCTGCGGTTGCAAACTGTCAAGAACAATGGTGCCACCTTACAGACCATCTCCCAGGCTGCTTTTGGGAGGCCTAGCCCATGAGCAGGTTTTGGTAATGCATGTGTACACACATGAAGACATGCATTTCAACTGCATTTCAGGATGGATCGCCCTGAGCCTTGTCTGGCTCCCTGACTTCTCTTTTAAAGAGCAAATAAAAGTTACCAACATCCTCATGAAGGACAACCCTAGCAATTTAGCAGTTGCATCCTTTAATATTTTCCTAATTTTTTTAAATACTGCATTGAATCCCAACAGGATTTTGGGGGTCTGTTTTAACAGCAAGGCAAAAATTTGCTGACCCTCCCTGAGGCAGTTACTTTCAAGCCAGTGAAAGTTCTTGGCCCATGATGAAAAGTCTTTGCCAATTAGCGCTCAACAACTTCAATTCATCCCTCCTGGTTCAAGATGAGTAGGAACCTAATAAGGCTGCGATAAAAGGCCAAAAGGCACCGAGTACCCAAAGGGGATTAATGGGCTCTTCCATTTATTTGTCTTCCTAACAGCTGAACTGTTACAAGTATTGACAGTCTTCAAAGGCTTGGGCGCTGGGGTTTCCAATGGCCATCTCCAGCTCCTTGGCCCCGAGGGGTGAGGGCTTCCCCCTGGGCGATGCCAAAACCAACAAAGCCCCGGGGATCAGGTAATGAAACTTCAGCTTCCCCCCTCCCCTCCCTTCTTTGAGATTTATTTACTGGCAGCTGACAAGGGGCAAATTCAGCTGGAATTGTGTAGTCAAGGCCCTGTCAAGCCTTCAGAGGCACCCTTATGTCGAATCACCTTCCTGACTGGCATGTAGCTGAAAAGCCCTCGGCGCTGGTCCTTAACAGCTCCCGACAGCACAAAGGACACTCCAGACAGATGCCTACATGGCATCCTGCAGCATTTTAAAAGAGAATTAGTGGTTTTAATTATGGTCGTCGTATGAAAGGAAACCATGCAAGCTCGGCAGGAGACCTTTGATCAAACCCTTTTGCTAGCACAATGCCGCGGAACTGTGACTATTCCTAGCAAGGGGCCTTTTCTTGCTGAATGACTCACCAGTGATCTTTGAATGCAGACAAGTTCCTTGCCCTCCCTCTTCATTAGCGAGCATTTCTATACAGGCCCTATATAGTGTGTGGAGTCTTGGAGCTATACAATGGGGGGGGAAAAAGAATCCCTACAGATTCTGGCCTCTACTTAGGAAGTGCTGAAGGACTCTGAGTGACTTTATTCATTAAAACAGGTTGCTATTAATTAACTGTCATAATAAAATAAAGAACTATTATTTGCATTTCTTAGTGTGCTCCCTTTAGTAATATGTATAAAAGATGCTTGTAACAAAAATTAATTTATAAGGGAGAAAAACCCCTCAGAAGTCTCTTTCCCCCCTTCACCCTTCCCAGTTCTCCTTTATTTATTTTTTTTTTTAAGGTCTAGGCAGCAGGAGCCTGCCTAATTATTAGGACCAGTTTTACAAGAGAACAAATAGAGGTAAAACACAAATATGAAAGTAATTAGGAAAATGCAAAATCCTGTTTACTTGGCAACTGACTCATGCAACTGAGACTAAAGAAGAGCAAATCAGCTTTGCTTGTTTGATAAACTTCAGGGTGCCACCTAAGAGGAGCTGATAAAAATTAAACTTCTGCCAGCATCCCTCAGCATCACCTTTAAGCAAACCGACTCAGTAACATCCACACAACCGTTTCACCTACAAGCACCAGCAAATCTCATGTGAGCAGATTCAGGGGGAGGAATTTTGTAACTTCCATCACTGTTAAATATTTCATTGCTGTTAAATATTAAACCCGCCATCACGGGTATCTTCAAGATGAACACGTAGCACAGGCACCCATATCACACATGTGCACAATTCATATGGACATGGCACACGTGAATGGCACAGTTGCAACCACTTCTGCTTTGCTCCCTAAAAATGCATCACATTCTCACTGCTCTTCACACCTGGGAAGGCTTTTGCTCATGGGAAAGTTCCATAGTTTACATTACTGGTTATTATAATACATGACAATACATTACTTGATGCAGGCTGCAGGCTGGAATACCTTTGTCCAGCCCCTCTTTTCTCCCAAGTAGATAGTGGAATCCACAAAAGCTTTCAATTATTTCAAGACTACGCAGCTAAGGAGGAGCATCTAATCAAGATAAAGAAAACCCTCAGCTCAGTATATTTGCTTGAATGGATTTTCAATAATGCAGGTAACAAAAGCATTCAAAAATTGGATTCCTAATGCTTTTCTGCTAGGCTGAAGGACTGACTCTGAGAAAGGAGAAGAAAGCCAGCCCTGAGAAAGCTGCCCTGAGGAATGTATGATATTCCTCTGCTCTGTACAAACACTTATGTGGGGATTGAGAAAAAGGAAGAGATTTAAGTGAGGCACAGTCAACCTGAAATGTAGTCAATTACAATACAAAGAGTTAAAATGACACCCCTGAACTACTCTTCCTCCTTCTTTCCCCTCTGCTTTGTGGCTTTGTAACCCATAAGCTGTATTTCTCTTTCTTCTTATTGCTCATTTCTTATCTGCTGTTTGTACAGGAATCATTTATAGAAATAAAAGGGGAATTGCTATGGAAATCAAACTAAGAAAATAAATCAGAATGAGAGGGAGAAAAATAAAGGATGTTATTTTGCAACCAGAGTTAGAGAGTCCTAGACGGCAGCTTCAGTTTTATACAGGCATTATTCCATTAAAATCATTCTGGGAAAATCAGCACTTGGAGACAACAGAAGTAGCCTGCTTTTAAAATGATCTATTAGGGTTTGTATCCACATGAGCCTAAATCTGCAACTACATGAACCTCAAATTACAGATCAACAGAGCATCCACATGCAACATCCCTTGCTGCTGCACACATCCTGATCTGTTTCTCCAAGCCTCTCGGAAGCTTTCCAGAGATGCCACTTGATAACATGACATGTACAGAAGTGCTTCTTCCTTCTCCGAAAATTCTACTATAAATCCTAAAATGAAACCCCAGCCTGGCAGCAATCTGTCTGCTAGGCTGAGATCTCACATAACCACAAAGTAAAGGATGAAAATTTAGATGAACACAACTTTCCAATAACAATACTAAAGTTTTGGGTCTGTTTTAAGCATTTGAGGTATATGTTAATTGACAACATTTTGGAAAACATCCTATTTCATGCCTTTTTTTGTTGTTGAAAATAAGTAGCTGAGCTCTTGTTAATGAAGTTGCTTGACTTTTGCGGTAGATTAAAAAGCAGGATGGATTTACACTTGATTCTTCTGGTTAAAGCCCCTGACATCTCTAAAATTGCAATTCTGGCATCCCCAGTACCTGTGAGGATGTGGCAGAATAAATGAGCAGTACACGCTTGCAGAGGAAGAGGCCACAGCACAAATGCCATGAGCTCTGGGGAGTGCAGCATCCCAGTGGAGCTGCTTGTGTCCCCATGTAGGGTGGCAGCATCACAGTCTCTCTGCCCCAGGTGGAGGCAGGCGCCAGAGATGCCCCCCTGTTGTCTAATCACGGTGCTCTGCAAGGGAAAATACACAAGTTGATTTCTCACTAATGGAAAACTAGAGCAGTAAAGTCTATCGCAACATAAAATCCCAGTGCAATAAAAATAATCATTCCTGCAAAGAAGGGAGGCAGAATGAGCTGAGTTGGTATCTACACACCATTCCATGCCAGGAGGACATCATGTCTGCCAGCACCCCTGGTCAACAGGCACAGCCAGGGGACAAAGCACATCTGAAACAGCAAATCATCAGGCTCCCATGAAGGTCACCATCCCATATACTTTTCCTGATAGAAACATATCTAACCAAACTACCCCATGAGTATGAAAACACACCTACAGAGCACAGCTAAATTAAAAAAATGGCTCAGTAACACTTGAAGGCTAAATACATGTTTCGCATCTACAAAAGATGCCACATTCATTAAAAAATTAAAAAAGCTTCACAGTACATCAGACTTGCAGGTTTAAGAAGAAAACTCTCCTTTTTGAAACAGACTAATTTATTTAGTGATGAGCTGTTTTCCTCACACACAGAACAACACAAACAGTTCATCTGGCAACAGCAAGCAAAAGACCAAACAACAGTTCCTGCAGAAGCAATCACACTTGATTTCCTCATTCACTGCCACCTCTGGCACTTTTGAAAACCATTCTCACGTTGTCAAGGCCTAATTCAGATTTTAAGTCCTGACTTCAAAATTTCGGTACTTCAGCACCCAGGTGGAGGACCGGGTGCTACCCAGCTCCCCGCCTCACATCTTCTTTCATTTTCCTCAGCCCCTGCAGCTCTTTCTTCAGGTGCTTCACAGCCTGCAGAATATCCTGCCGCTGGGGATCCTCCTCTGCTTTCTCAGTGTACAGAAGGAAATGTTTCACAGTCTCAGAGAGCAACACTTCAGGATCCACATCCACCTGATGGAGACGCAACATCCTCTCACAGGCGATGGCGTAGTTTTTGTGCCAGTTCACTGGGTGATTTGGATGAGAGTTGACAATTTCTTTGTACGACTGTTACAGGGACAAAAAAAAGCCCAGGGGGGACAAATTAATTGAATGAAGGGGACCAACAGCTCTTAACAGTGCTTTAAAACTGCCTGTAAAGGAACAGATGCTATTTATACATCCAAGTCCAGAGCTGGAGTGCTTCTGTAACTCACTCTGTGTTTGCCATGCAGTGTGCGATAGTGTGAATCAGAAATCCAAGGGGGGGCTGAAATGTTTCCCTTCCTACGGCAGCTGTTTGTTTTGAAACATTACAGATGATCATGATAACCCCACCACACATTATGCACTTCCCCGAGAGAGGCATTACACCAGGCTGGGGAAAAAGGGAGATCTAATTGTGGCGCCTGCAAAGACATTTACTCAGTATTTCAGGAGATCAGGATGTCTTCCACAGAACTTAAGCAGTCAGTTCACTTGAGTGGGAATATTCATAAACTCAACAGCAGGCACATGCCCAAGGACTTTTCAGAACAGCAAAAATCACAGCAAAATGGGCAAGAGTTGAAAGGAAACTATTTGTTGACTCTTTGCTGGGGTATGAAACACTCCTCTCTGCTAACACACACTGATCATTTTGTGCATCTGCTGGCATCTCAGGCAGTCCAATATTTCCAGAGATACCTACACCAGCTCATGGGTACTATTCTTTGGTGTGAAATGCAGCAGAATTAATTTGCAGCAAGAAGACTGTCAGACTTTACACTTGCTGGCTCACATGTGTGACTGTGTAATGACAGAGAGGATAAGTGCAAAGAGGGGACTTCAGGACAAGCAATCTCTTGGCATGGGTTTGAAGCCCAGCACAGACAACATATTTATAGCAAAAGCAGGGTGTTGACTGGTTAGCTTTTGGCATCCTCCATGACCGAGGGGGCAAGTAGGAATGGATAAAATCCCTGAACAAACCTCTTTGAATCTGCTATGCTCCCAGTGTGGATGAACAAGGAGAAGGCAGATTACAGGACCTATATGGAAACACTCTATTTCTATGCAGCTCAGAAATTTAAAGAAAAGGGGTGGGAAAAAAAGGATGGAGACTGCAAAGAGCATTCATAGCCAGAATATACAACTTACAGTGTATGCAAATGTGTAAAGTTGTGATTTAATTTCTGCAGTGACACTGGCAGTTTCAGCAAGTTCAAATATAAAGAAAGCTGTTTTCATCCTAAGAAAAGAAGCAAAACTTCCACATAATAACTGCTTAACATAACTAGCTCACATTACATGGTTATACACATCTTCAACATGCCTGCACATGGGACAGTACATCAGCATTTCTGTTTACGTTGGCAGTGATACAAACTTCTCTCCATGATGTATTTTTTCACCCTATCTCCCAACTACCCTTTGCTCCCTCAAGATACTTCGAGCAGAACCTTTCAGTGAACAAAACCATCACCTTCCTAAAGGACTTGCTGGAGGCCATGCATGCTTCTTCTCATTCTGTCAACCTTTTCCTTCTAAAGCTTGTCACATTTAGATCCAGTAAGGCCATGCACTATCAAGCTACCCACTTTGGCGTATATTTATATCCCAGTGAGTTGGCATTGCCCACCAGCTGCTGGAAAGGAGCAAAGGAGAATTACCTGGCTTGCCACATCTCCTCATTGGCAACAGCTTCCCAGGAAGAAGGCTTGAAACTAAATGGGAATGAGAATAAAATTCAGCCATCAGATCTAAGCCACTGTGTTTCATCCACCACACAATCAACTCAGCAGCTACAGACCTCCCAGGCAGAAGATGACCTGCATGAAGCCCATGGCTCTGACACCAAGGAATCCAGCTGATCCTGTCATTCATAAAACTTTATTCCTTCCTTTCCACAGAAGAAGCCTGGTATACTGGGTGTTTCACAGCATCCTAGCTATTCTCAAAGTGAGAAATACTTTTTACCATCCATCACTGTTCAATCTATGAGATTTAATACATTGAATATCTCAAGTCCTCAATTTTTTTTGGCTCCTAATCAAGTTTTAAGATTGGAATTGGCCCTAATAATTGACTAGAAATGTCCTCTCTATTTTTAACACTAATAAAAACACCACATGCAGATTCATTGTATGTTCCAGAACACACAACATTATGGTTATTGCGCATGTTTAATTTTTCTAACATTGCAATGGATATGATTATGCTGCTGGCAGAAGAATGATGAGCAGGAAGGAGCAAAGTTGCCTCTGCTTCATACCTGCCATAGTCTTCGGTCCAGTTATAGAGATTTCTTGTAAGATGAATCCACTCTCCTGGGTCGAACACAATATTGGAAGGAACTAACTTCTCACACGTACCCCATGGCCAAAGCAAATAGCTCCTTCTCCAGGTTGAGTCACCTTCATGAAGACCTATGCAGACAAACACTTCTTTACTGCCAAAAAAGAACAACAGAGAGAGTAATCATGAAGCCATGCCAGAAACCATGGGCCACCTCACGCACTTTAGCAAACCACACATACCACATCAACAAGGGTATGTCTTTGTGTCAGTTTGCAAAACAGCAAGCAAATACCCCGCCTCGCATTGCACACCTTGTGCAGCTAGCAAAGAAGACACATCCTCTTCCCTGTGCTGGATCTCACAAACACACCAGAAGCCATAGGAGAAGCCAGTTTCTTCCTGACAGCACCTGGCAATGCTCTTCTGCCTACGCACATATGCAAGGCTCACCCTGGCTAGCCTAAATGCAGATGCTATTCTTATTCATGGGAATATCTAATCCTTTCTCCACTCTTACTAAGCTATTTTTATATGATGATTATTCCTGGAATACATTCATTCTATGCTAATCAGTTGGCCACGACGTTCACAAAGGAGAAGCAGCAGCAATTTGCTCTCCAACCACCATTATTTTGAGTAGACAGGAAATTTCCGTTTTTTTTGTGATGAAGTGTATTACAACAACAACAAAAATAATCTCTTCTGATCATCTTCTTACTTTTCCTTCCTAAAACCCAAACCAACCTCAGAACAACATGCAACATTCTATCTGGATGGAGTTACTTCTGCATAGATATTTGCTTTAATTGCAAAAATAATCTCACCACCAGGGAGAAAGTCAGTGGAGAAAATTGGTCTTTTGGATGCAATACCAAGCTGTTCTATAAACAATTTCAAGGAAAAAAAAGGCCAAAGATTTTAAGAAAGCTGTTATATACGAAAGAAATGCTTACTGCTTATTTACTTTGAGGAAACGATGGAGATTAAAAGCAAGTGTCCCATCAGGTAATACTCCTTCCACAGGGTTCCACCGGTTCCCAGGAAAATAAATGCCAGGTAAATGCTTTGCCAGCTTGGATAAATACCATTCATAAGTCATCATCTATCAGCAAAAATATTATAATTAAAACAAGTACCAGTACCAAAGTTTTCATTTATTTTTACATCCAGAAGTAATGGTTTCTGCAGAAGTAATGACAAGCCAGGATCTACGTGGCTAGGAAGCACCCCTATGGAAAGGGACCTGAGGGTCCTGGTGGACAACAAACTTAATAGGAGTGAACAATGTGCAACTGCAGCAAAGAAATCTAGCAGGATGCTGGGTTACATCAACAAGGGCATCACCAGCAGAGATAAAGATGTCATTGTCCCATCTACTCAGTGCTTGTCAGGCCACACCTGGAATACTGGGTTCTGTTCTGGTCCCCACTACACAAAAAAAGATGTGGACAGGCTGGAGAGGGTCCAGAGAAAGGCCACGGAGATGATCCAAGAACTGGAAAGCCATATAAAGAAAGGCTGAGAGAGCTGGGTTTATTCAGCCTAGAGAAAAGAAGGCTCAAGGAAACCTGATCATGATGTTCCAGTATTTAAAGGGTGGCTTCAAAGAAGATGGAAATTCCTTTTTACAAGGAGTCACAGGGAAAAGACAAGGGTAGAAGTTACTCCTGGGGATACTTTGGTTGGACGCAAGAGGAAAATTTTTCTCAATGAGAACAATCAGCCATTGGAAAATTTCCCAGAACTGAAGACAACATGTTAAGATTCAGCTGGACAGGGTGCTGAGGCATGTAGTCTAGGTCACGTTTTGCCTAGAAAGGTTGGGCAAGATGACTCCTGAGGTCCCTTCCAACCTGCTATTCTATGATTCTGTGACTCTATTTGCTCAGTAAAGTCACCTGTCATTTCAGCAATGGCCTGAGACCACACCACTGGACTGGGTCACCAGTGGTTACTGATCAGGAGCACATGGTGCTCACCATGGGCAGAACTATAAGAAAACATGAAATAGCTACTGCTGGTAAGACAGACAAGAGGGCTTTGGCTTGGTTAAATACGAGGCACTGGGTTTTGGGTTTCCCAACATGTTGCAAACCCTTGTTGAAAAGCCAAGTGCAAGAACTGATGTGGCAGTGGAAGTGTAGGGGTCTTCTCTAAGTGGGGTTTTTCTTCTCCTGTTTCTCAGGAAAAAACAGAGAGAGTACAAACAGCACCCAGGGACACACAGCACCTATGTTTTAATGTAGAAACCAGAGGCAGAAATATGCAAAACCACCTTTGGGCGACCAAGATAACAGAGGGTACACAGGGAATGAACCTGAGCATGGTAAAGCCCCTGGAAGAAATTCCAAAGCTGCATTGCCCATGAGGCAACTGCTGCCCTCCAGGCTGCTCCCAGAAGCCTTCTGCTGCCCTAACATCTGTATTTCAGGCCCACTGCAGAAAACAGCCAGGACAATGCTTCCTCACCAAGGCAAACATAAGTCCTGCGCCACATCTGCATATCTGCCGTGGTGAAGGACTTGGGCTCTTGGGCTTCCCCTTTCCTTACCTGCTATTGCCTCCTTGTTGGCTTTTCTGGGCTTGAATGGGACTTGCACACCACACTCCAACCCAGAGCTACCCACAAACCTTTAAAAAAAGCCGTTTTACTTATTTTTGTATCATGAGTTTTATTGGAACAAAGAGATACCCTTGAGTTGAGAAAGGAGAAAAGTTGAGAACTTTTGCTTCCTATTTTTACATCTGTCTTTTGCCTCTTTTAATATTACTTTCTGTACCTACCTCTTGGTCCACTAGGGTGATATCTGGCCTCATCCCTTCACAATAATGAACGTAACGAAGAGCATTTCCAGGTAAGTCTCCTCTTAGCAAGATCACTGCACCCATTGGCATTGAGGACAGCACATTCCTTGCAAACTTATCAACAATGTAGTTGTTGCTCTGATCACAAGTGCTTAAGAGAACAGATGAAAAAATAGTATCTTAAAAACCAGCTATTTGCATGGCTTTACATACCCTCAATTTTATCCACTAGGAACCCACAGGGAAAGTCCACCCTGGTCAGATCTAGCTGAAAAGCATCATCTCTCTTTTGCAGAGAAACTGAAATACAGAAATGTAGCATTTAAATGACAGTTGCCCATAAACTAGCACCAAAGACACGAGCCACTACAGTTTTACCAAAATACGCTCACTGCACACTTTCACCCTAATTACAATCTCTCTCCTTGGGCTAAACCTAGACTTACTAGATGATGCTAGAAGGTGATACCCATCCTTTGATGCTTTTAATTTAGCATTAAAAAACTAAGGTTTTGTAGCATCAGGCAGAAGTAGATTTAGATTACCTGAGATTAGATCCTTTTTGCTACACAGTTTTGTGAAAGTACACACTCCAGATATAGGCCCAAGAAAAGGACACTCCATGACTCCACTCAGGATGTGAACTATGATTGTCTCACCTATGGACCAGCCTTTGGGAAAAGATTTGTGCAAGGGAAGCATTCCTGGGTATGAAGTCTATGCTTTGTCGGTTAACCTTTACTTCACTCCTCTCTTCCTTGGCTCCCAAATCACTGCAGTCTTCAGCATGGTTATGGAATAAGGAAGCCCTTATCTACACTACAGATCAAGCTCTTCAAAAAGGAAATAACATAAGAAAAACCCCAGGGTGCAAGGAAACCTGAAGCCAAGCAAAGGAAGGAGAATGTGCTGCTCAGGTCAAATGAATTTGCAAATCTCCCTAGGAAATAAAGCACAGACTTATGAGGTCCTTTTTTATTAGAAGATTATGTATCTACAGTGTTTTCTTCCTTCAACCTACATGATACCCCCATATACAGCCTGCAACTGGTGGTGATTTTGAAGGAGATCAAACAAGGGAGTCCTGTAGGCTATGACCATGCAAGCTTAGCCACGACGTGCAAAGTGCTTTTCCCACTTCAAGACAACAACAAAAACGCCAGGAGCAGGATTAGGGGGTATACAGCAGCACCCCAACCACTTGGCACCCCACAGTCCTACAAGGCTGCACCAAGACACGTGCCCAGGGGATTTGTTACCTGTAATTTGCCCAGACTTGGGAAGTGACAAGAGTGAGAGCGGAAAGCCACTCCAGCCATGGCAGCACATGGCTGGTCTCCAGCATGGTTCTTCCAACTGAGGCAAGTGTGGCCAGCCCCAGCCCTGCCAGCACAGCCACCACAGCACTGCTCTGCATCCAGAATCGCTCCACCTAGGACACAAAATCCCAGAGAAACTTTCTGTTTCCCCAGCTATAAGGAAACAGAATAAGCAGCTGTATTTCTGCAGCTCAGGCAGCTTCAAGACGATGTCCCAGTTACGTGGTTTTGAGGCTTCTTCCAAAAATTAACACACCAGAGCAATTTTTGGACTGCGACTTACCACACCCAGAAACAGAGGTTTCGTAATATCCAGATTTGCTCTCCAAGAGAAGAAGAGGGAATAAAGGCAGAGCATTCCAGCAAAGAGCCAGATCACCGGTGATTTCTGCTGCTTTGTCCTATAAACAAAAATAAATAAATAGCATGATAAAAAAGGAGACTAAAATTGCTTGTGCTTGAAAACCACTCTCTCTGAATACCTAAATGCATTTAATACAAGGAGCTGATGAGCTTTTCTTTACCTTTGCAATTTGTGAAACTGCTGTTTCCAAAGCAGAAAACCACCAGGATTTCAAGATTTTTAAGCTTCCCATCTACAAAGCCACAGGGTTACCAGGAGCAGGGATATTTTGATCTTAATTAACAGATGACCACAGCCAATCACTGAAATTTTTTCACCAGCAAAAAGCCAAAGAAAGCTGCCAGCGGAGCCAGTAAGAAAGTGCACATCTGAGCATATATTCTCCTCCAACTTACGGCAGTGCTCTGCTCACACAGGCTACGAGTGCCAGGGCAAGGACGGGAAGGGAGAGCTCTGACTTCATCTGTGCCAGCTGAAAACTGAAGAGAAATTAGTGCATAGATGCATCATCCCTGAATTGCCCCTTGCACTCAATTAAAGTGTCAAAAGAAGCAGGGAATAAGCACAACATAACATATTCCCATTCTACCAGAAATAGGAACAAGCTTAGTTAACGTGTCAGGATTTTGACTAAAACATCACCAGGAAGGGGGATCCAACTATCTTCCTTTAGGAGGGAAGACAGACAGACATGCACACTGTCCCTGCATCAGACACACAATGGCCCCAGCTCTGCACCAAGCAGAGGGAAGGCATGACAGGAGCCACTTAGGCCAAAATCACAGTGGTGACAACAGGTTTCTCTCCACTGAAGGGCATAATCAAGATTTTACTCACACCAGCATCTCTCTCATACTGGATCCTGTCTCAGACTTGGCCTAGATTAAAAAGAAAGAAAACCAATGAGAATCACACATGCTGCTTGCTGAATCACTGGAGGAACAGAAAGTCTCTTCATATTCTGTATGCTGAGCACACATGGCTCCTCAAAACCCCCTTAAGTGGTACCCCAAGGTGGTCACAGGGAATGGAAATTGTTTAAACAACAAAAAGACAGCAAACTCTACTCAAACCTTCATTGCAAGATTTTCCTCCCATGTGCTTGTTTTACTTTATGCCACCGTGCAGGTTTACCACCTGGATAAGCATTTTTTCAAGGTACTACCAGCACATTAGCTTGTGACTTGAGCTCATCATATGGTCTCCACTGTATCATAGAATCATTTAGGTTGGAAAAGACCTTTAAGATCATTGAGTCCAATTAACCTAATACTGCCAAACCCACCACTAAAACTTGTCTCTGAGTGCCACATCTACACATCTTTTAAATACCTCCAGGGATGGTGACTACACCACTTCACTGGGCATCCTCTTCCAACACTTGACAACCCTCTCAGTGAAGACATTTTTCCTGATATCTGATCTAAAGGCCCCAGGTGCAACTTGAGGCCATTTATTCTCATCCTTCATCTGTATGGTGAAATTATTTTCTGGGACAGCTCCCCACAGCCTGAGACAAGCATGTGGGCTTCAATTCCTGCTTGCTTACCAGACTTGCCCTCTGACAGAGGCAGAGCTGAGTGAAGTTTGTATGAGATATATGAGAATTTTCATTGCAGACATCTGCAATCCATGGCACAGGTCTGGGAAAGAGGACATGTTCAGTGGAGGTTAGGAATTACCTTCCTCGGTGCTTGCTAGAAAAGTGGTGGCTACTAGATAAAAGATAAGGTAAATGGATCCAGGAGGTCTGGAAGGAATATTTAATCCAAATAAAAATGGAATAGTTAATTGCACTTAAAATTTAAATTAAAAATGAAAGAGAATGGAGAGCCAGCCCACAGCTCCTGAAGCACCTGTTTCTTGCAAAGCCTCACCTTGCTGGAGGCTGACGACTTCTGGCCCCAGACACATCCCTTGCAGGAGGTTACATTTCTGACCCTTGGCTTATAGGTGGAGCCCTCTCCCAAGACCTTTCCAGTTTGGTTTTTATTTTTGACCCTGCTTGCCATTAAATGGAGCCATGGGACACAGGGGCTGTCTGTCCATCCAGACAGGGCTCTGGCGTCGGCCCAACTGGCATTGGGACCAAACGCTTGGATTTTGCTGCACTTACTGCTCCTGCTTCAGACAGTTCATCGTAAATGTGATTTGTGGTATAGGATTACACGCAGTCCATCATCCCTAAGCTTCCTGAACATCAACTTGAATTCATCACATTTGATGGAGAAAGGAGTTAAGGGATTTGCATGCCTTGGTATTGCTCTGCCCAATGGAGTCCCATTCTCAGGAGATGGCTGGAAACAGGACAACAGAGGAAAACTCAGAAGTCCTTCAGAGGGTGGATTTTATCTTTGCAGGAGTTTTGGAAAGATTAAGGTTGCAGCAGTGGGAATTATCAAGTCTTTTGCCTCACAACGTACAGCAACCCAGCTCTCCGAGAAGGCTGTAATGGAACAGCAATGGTACTGGATATGTCACGTTGGCTGGATGCAGGGGCTTAATTTCTGAGGATGTGGGGCTTCAGGACCGCAAGGTGTGACACAGTGTGAAAACAGTATTTTTATTTATTTTTTTTTTTGTCCCAGCCCTCTGCACTGACATTTCTGATACAAGAAAGGATAGAAGGGGTGCTGGGCACTTGCTTTCCTTGGATAGCCAGAGCCAAACATCTATGGCAGGGCTGGAGGAGATAGATACTGACCCTATGCTCTGCAAGCAACCATGTAACATATCCCTCTTTTGGCAAGGGCACAGACCTGTCAATAACTCAAATCAGAGGTTTCTGAGACCCCTCGAACCTACCACTCATTCAAATTCAGTATTAGTAAGAGGAATCTTTTTAGAAGTACAACTTCTAATATATATATATGAGTTTTAAATAAAATAACAAAAAAGGACAATTATTTGTCTTAAAACAACAAAACTGATGTCACCATCTTCCTCTAGCACAGTCTGCTCTTTGAGGTCCTAAAAATATGAGACTCTTGTAAAGCACACAGTAAATAATACAGCTCACCCCATGAAGGCAAAGACAATTATTTTCCCATATTCCCAGAAATTTTTCCATCCATTTGGGAATGGGAATTCCCATTCCACCTGGGAATGTTTTTTCCACCCATTCCCAGAAAACCTGACATATCAGAAGGTCAAAAATTAGAAATAAATTTTTTAAAAGAAAATGTTTTCCATTTCTTCCCCTGCAAGCCATTAATCATCATAAATATAAAGGTTCTGCTATTGCCTAACCTAAAAGCAAGTAATTTAGAAAATGACCCTTATTTACCAGATTGAATGTCCCATATTCTTCTCTGAGAAAGTGGGTCAAAAATCCTTGAAAAGTCGTCTGGTCTCCCCATGTCCAGCGGGCTCGATTGAGGTAGGATGAAGCCGGCAGATAGAGATAAGGCAGCAAACCAGCCAAGAAGCATAAACCCAACTTCAGCAAATGGCCTAAGGACAATTCCTGCACCAAAATATGTCATATTGCATAACAATGTTTATTTTAGTTTAATCATGCTGGAACTTCAAGAACAGATAAAGAAAAAACATCAAATATATTTACACAGAGCTGATCTCTCAATTTGTAGTAAGTCCCTACAAAATGCTATGTTAAACCTTACGATTTTGTGGATTACTAGGAAACTGCATCAAACTGATCTCCTTTGCATGGCAGGGTGAAATTTAAGTGAAGCAAATAATATTAGCTAGGACTCATGAGTATCATACTCATTGCATCTTTCACATTTAAATCATGGCATGACATGCATAGATGGCTGAAGCACTGCAAGGCTGAGATAACCCACTTTGCAACGATTAAGAGTTGGCTGGTATTCCATCTGGCAAAAAAAAAAATGTTGCTCTAGTTCAACTACACACATCATCACCATCATCAGGAGTCAGTTTTGCCATTTACTTTATCATGATTACACTGGCTAAATTGGATAGGCCAACTTTTGGGGTGGGATTTTCAAGACTGCCTTAAGGGGTCAGGAAGACAAGACTTTCAAAGGGACTTCTGTGCCTAACTCTTTTAAGTGCTTTGGAAAATCCCACCCTAGAATATTGCACGCTTGCTTTATCATTAGCCACTGCCTTGTCAATCAAAGCACTTCTTCAGCAGTTGGGGCTTGGAAGAGGCACCATTCAGAGCAATGATCTACAGAGCAGAAAAAGTAGCTTCATAATGGTGGTGGCCAGAGTTACTTCAGAAGAAAGCTGGGTCTTTTTTACTTAAAAAGTCACTGTTTTCCATCCATTATCCGTCTTATTAGGTGATTTTCCGCAGCAGGCACTGGGCTGCCTAAAGTATTTCCCAGGAATGTTATGCTGGCACAGGATTGTCCTAGCAGAAATCACACTGTTAGAGGAAATATACAGTCAGAACAAGGTCTGCTGGAGACACTGAAAAGATTTTTGATCAAGCTTGTCTGAGCTGTATCTTTTCTCCTAAAGCTTGCATGGTTTAGTGTGAGGTGTCCCTGCTTATGGCAGGGGGGTTGGAACTGGATGATCTTAAGGTCCTTCCCAACCCTAACTATTCTATGATTCTATGCTTCACTCCAGACATAGTTACACCCTGTATAACTTGAGAGCAGGACCTCTGGTAGGAGATGAAAGGTATGTATTTGACCGCATCAGAGGCTCGCTATTTCACCAAAGATTAGTTTTCCTTTGGTCTTCTCCAGCTAGCATGAGCCAGGCATTCTTCACCTGAGAGCTAATCTCTTCCAGCACTCTCAAGTCCTGGCTGCATTAGAGCTGGAGGCCACCAAGCCTGGTACATCCCAACAACATGCTGAAGAGGAGCTCCCCCAGAGACAAAACCTCTGCACCCTTCTTGCTGTATTGCTTATTCTGGCTGCATCTTCAGTTATCAACAGCAGTCGCAAGATGCTCTGCAACAAGTGGACATGGCTTTTGTTTGTTACCAGCAGGGAATCAACAAACTCATAGCCAGATGAGTTGGTGGCATGAGAAAGCCACTGCCAGCAGCTAGGAGAAGCAGTGCACACAGACTGCACATGCCTGTGATTTTGCACCAACAGGTATTGTCTGCTTTCCTGTTTGGAAAACAAGGAACAAAGCTGTTCTTAGCTTCAAGTATTGGTCTTGTGGTTGCTCACTAGGTGTTTGCAAGCAGTTGGGGCAGAGCACTCCTGTGCCAGAAGACACAAGCAGGTCACAGACTGCTGATGTGAGCAAATCCCCTAAATTGTGATCAGTGGCACTGGTATTAGACAGAGGGACTGTAACTTCAGTAGGTCATGACTGACTAGTTTAGACAGACCCATGACTGCGCCCCTTTGCACATCAACATAGAACTGACACAACTGCTTGGACAGAAGAGCTATTCATTCCCTTACAAAAATAGAGGTATAAGTCACCAAAATACATACCATCTTTCTGAAAAGCTGTGAGAGAACCCAAGGCACAATACAAGCGATATAAAGCACTATCGTGTGCTGATTGCACAAACTGAGCCCACAGCAAAAGGCACCAAATTTAGAGATCTGAAAGAAAAGAAAAAAAACCAAAACCAAACCAAAACCATCCCATTCACAATTACTCTTTACAGTTTGCAAAAATATTCAGAGACCAAAACAGCTTCATTACAGCCCACAGCACCCTCACAGGAGAAAAGCTAGTGTATCAGTGAGCACTGGTCAATCGTAACACAGATAGTATAGGCTATTTTTTGTTATTTGCAGGGAAATTTCATGTGTTTAACAGAAAACATTCTTTAGGAATTGTCCAGCTGAATGGTTATGTCTCCACGTACACAGAGATCCTATACAGCACCCTCACATCATAAAAATGCAATAGGGTCCAATTCCTGACCCCCTGCTGCACAGCAGTTAATTCTGAAGATGCAATTTGTATTTTTCAGAAGCCATACACTAAAATAATGCCATTATGTACAGAGACATCATTTAATGAAATATGAATGACTTTTTCCCCTTCTTCAGGCATAGATGGCTAAAGTCAGGTCTACACAAACTTTCTTAGCAAACGGAATTAAATGTGATAAACCTCATTAGTCTAAAAGCTCATATCAGAGTGAGACCAGAGAAGAGCATGAAGATGCTCAGAGGGCTGGAGCACCTCTCCTATTTAGACAGGCTGGAGTTGTTCAGACTGGAGAAGAAAAGGCTCTGTGGAAACCTTGGAACAGCTTACAGCGCTAAAGGGGCTACAGGAAATCTGGAGAGGGACTTTTGACATGGGCCTGTAGTGACAGGACAAGGGGGAATGGCTTTAAACTGACAGAGGGAAGATTTAGATTAGATGTGAGGAAAAAATTCTTCCCTGTGAGGGTGCTGAGGCTTTGGCACAGGTTGCTCAGAAAAGCTGTGACTGCACCATTCCTGGCAGTGTCCAAGGTTGGATGGGGCTTGAAGCAACCTGGTCAATTAGAAGGTGTCACATCCCATGGCAGGAGGGTTGGAACAAGATGATCATTAAGATCCCTTCCAATGCAAGCCATTCTATGATTTTCAAGCACCTCTGAAAGGGTTTTCTGATAAAACAGGTATTATATCCAAACTGTGCAGCACAGCGCAGGGTAATACTCATGGAGGATTATTCACAGGTTCATTATTGGTATCATGGCCATCCCTGGCTGATGCTAAGGAAAGCCTCTCTCTGCCCCATGCTGCCACACACTCTGCTCTGTCCCACCACAAGACCAGTGCTGAGTCCTCTTCATTCACAGGAGGAAGATGAAGCTACAAGAGTAACTCCATATAGAAATCTTGGGTCAGTGCCACATACACCTCTGACCACTGCTCCTCCTCTGAATTTGCCTCCTCCTCCACAGGCGCTGGTCACTTGGTCGATGTTACAACCTGAAGCAGCTTCTTGGTGGGGAAAAAGCCACCAGAGTCCCACAGACATTACTGGACCAGAGCTGACAACACATCCTCATCTCCCCAGTCATCCCCAAGAAGGATGGTACTTACATCTATCACCAGAGCATCGCCCCTGCTTATTTCACTCACTGGTGAGGATGGTGTGTGAGATACAAACACTTGCCTTAGCATGTTGATGAGATCACCTTGTAATTTTCTAACAAGTGCACAGCCTTCAATGTCGGACGCTGCCTTGCTCTGGAAATACCTGCCATAACTTCATAAAAACATTAGTGGGCTTCAGAGCTGCCCCGCCGGGCTCAGAACAACCTCAGCAATTTTTTAAGCCTAGTGATGGACTCCAAGCACACCCTTGAAGGTGTCTGCATGACCATCTGATTTCTGAAAAGCACTGTAAGCTTGATGTTGGCAGCCTGGATTCTTCAAGGCGTAGGATGCCAGACACTTAAAAACCATTTAAACAAGCTCCTTAACGGCTTCTGAAAATCTCATCTGAAAATCCCATTGGCAACTAGGCATGTGAAACATGGGAGCAGACTGGAAAATGCCCAATTCCATCCCCATGGAGTTCAGGTATAGGGATCTTGGGACAGTACTCACCAGAAAACAAAAAACATCCAGTAGTGAAACAAGGTCCCTACAACCACCAATTAAACGTGTTCATTGAGAACTCACAAAGCTGAGTAAAATACCACCACGGACCCCTGAAATTCTAGCCTAGCCCAACAAAAATCCTTACATTCACACAATTTACAGGAGTTACAGTGGGCAAGCCTGTCAAAGGAGAAGAGATCAGATGCTCCGGAAAAGAAAAATAGAAAGAACAAGACTGCTGTCATTTGGTTGTGTAGCCTGCTTGTAAAATAGAGAATACAGCATGAAATTTAAAGTCTCTGTATCTAATAATGCCATTATTTTAGGGGCACATTTAATTTCAAAAGAACAACTCCTTGAAAACTTGGTCATTTCTGTTTTTCAGTAGAAACCTGGGGTTCTGACTGCATGAAGTTTTCTGTAAACCATACCTATTTATCACCCTCAAAAAAATCAGTTCTGAAAACAAACATTTGAACACCCACAGCCTAGTTTGAGTCTTTGATGAAGGAAACCAAACTTTGCATTAAAACATTTAGATGAAAGCAATTTCAATTTTCCTGTTTCCAACCTGTGCGTATTATATGAACCAATCCCAAACCCACCCAACAGGTCCCAACTCAACCCTTAAGCCAAGTGGATAGGTTTTACAATGTTTGGCACTTCTGAAGAGCCAGGCAGGTCAGGGACAGACACCACCCAGCACAGGTGCTGAAACAAGTCCCAAAATTTGGCCTTTTTTATTGAAACAGAACTAAATGAGCATTAAATAAATAGGAAGTTAAACAGACACGTGACAACTAATTAAAAAAAAAGGAATTATTCACTTTGCTTGAGATGTTTTACCTTTGATCTCTCTCTTGCAGTGGATGCCTCCTCAAAATGAGTGGTGAGAGCCATCAGCAGCCCCACAAACAGATTGTTTAAGCTAAAAACCTCTGCTGTGATGGACCACTGCCATGTTAGACGAGAAAATGAAAACACCCCCGCAGCAAGGATTCCTCCAGCATATGAGCCAGAAAGCCTGCAAACACAGATAACATGAAATCTTCTTTTCCAACAAAAAGCCTACTTTATTGTCCTTTTTAAAATTTCTTTTTTTAAAACATACCATAGAAGCAGAAATGATGACTGCCACCCAGCACCCTGCCAAAACATTATATGGTTAATATCTTCCTAATAATTTCTTTGCAAAGAATTGCAATTAGGAAGAGGAGGCATTAGCCAACCTCTCTATTTGTAAGCTACCCAACACTATAGAGTCAGCTTCCTCCACAAATGCCATGAAAACTTTGAATTTGGTTCAGAAACCTCAACAAGCAATGGCCCAGAGGGTCATGGTATGCCAAGCCAGTGAGTCACGCCTCTAATGGGATACTCTCTGCTGGAGGAGATGCCAGCAAGGGTGCAGCCTTAAATTCATCAAGGCGATGAATAAAGAATGGATTAGAGCTATTCATGATGGACAGCATTAGCAGAGCTGTCCTACGGGGGTATTTAGTGTCTCAGGGGTGGGTGAGGATTGTGATACCTATAGTCCCAGCAGGGAGAGGTGCCTGCCAGGGTCACACACAGAGAAAATGGGTGTCAGCTCCAGCAAGCAGGAGGAAGCAGAGGATCAGGTGAAGCTTCTGCCATTGGGATGGCTGTGAGCCTGAAAGCTGGGCACCTCTACGACCCCTGGATGGGATTATGGCACACACTCCCCAGAGCCACTTGCAGAACCTGGCTAGATGCTGCAGCTGGCGCAGAGAGCCCACAAGGTGGGACTTAGCCCAGGAAACCTATTATGCCCATTCCAAATAGTGGCTCTGCCTGTTTGGAAGGTCTCCCCGTCAGGAAGTCACCCTGAAAAGATGCCTCGTAGGGCACCAGAACCAGCTCAATTAAGTGTTATCCGAAAACAGAAATAGCTGTGGCTATGGTCAAAGCTCCTCTCCAAAAATTCACTATCCAACTGTAAGACTACGCTAGGCTCTACCGAAAACTGGGTATTTATTTCTAGTTCTAGTACCCAGGCACACACACTTCCATTTAGACCTAACATTTCCAGCAGGTTTAAACTGAAAATTATAAACTAGCCAACTTCATCAAGCTACATGTGTAATTCGCCCCTAAATACTGGCCATATACTCTATCACAAACTTCCCAGGTGTGTTGTTCTGCCCATTAGGGATCAGAGAGTGGATGTTCACGTAGGACTTACTTATTGGATTCCTCACGTAACTCTGAGATAAACAGCAACCAAAGAAACAAAGCCTTCAGACCCTACAGAGATGAGGGAGCTGCTTGCAGAGCACTCTCCAGCAAGGGCTCCTCTCACTGGTTATACTTTCTTTCCACCTCCTCCTCAGTACAACCAACCTATTTCTGTAGATGTCAAAAAAAGGACTTGTGCAGTCAGAACAGAATTTTTAACCCATTAAAAATGGGAAGCAGTCCTCTTCTCCATGGGGAGAAGAGGACTGGGATAAGGACTCTCTTCATTCTTCTGCCATTGATATCAGACAGTCTGGGGCAAGCCACACCACTGCTGCTGCCCCAGGCATCTGCAAAATGGGACTAAGGATTTTTATCTCCTTTGTAAAGCATTTTGAGATGTGCAGCTGCAGGAGAAGGTAGCTAGAGGGCAAGAAATAATGCTGTTCAGTTAACATTGGAGAAAAAGAAATCAACCCTCAGGTGTCCAAGGCCAGAGTGAGACAAGCACAGAATGACATAGAGCTTCAGCATCTAGATGGTAGGAAGGTGTCTTGAAAAATCAGTGGAAGGGGAAAGCAAGTCTGAAAATTCCCAACTGACAGAAGGTGGAATGGTTTCAGACCGAATCTGTGTCTGCAAAGTACCCTATAGGCTTTTGAAGAAAGGTGATGTGGAACCTCTTCTGTAAGAAATCAGGCAAACCACTAGAATCTACCATTGTGCCCACTGATGCATGCCACCATGGGGGAATCTTCCAACCTCTGAACTTCACTACGGTTCAACATAGGTCCAAGTATTTGGCACAAAATTCTCCATGACAAGACCTGACTCTCACTGTATTAATATAATGTTTCAAAACCCACACAACTGCCTATAGAAAAGGCACAAATGCTGCTCCATTGCTTTTGCCACTAAGCCAGCCTTGAGTCCATATCCTCCAAGGGAGAGACGGGAAACATATGACCTGTTTGGCAAGGTTCTCAGCCTCAAGTGCTCTGATCATGCTCTCCTCCTCTCTGTTATGAGAAAGATGTGGCACTTGAACAGGAAAAAGGAAAGATGCAATGGAGTTTGCAGGAATTAAGTCAGGAGTGGTTTCTGATCCTAAATTAAAACAAGCAGGAAAGGGCAGCATGATCATGCGTATTTAAAAACCAAGAGATCCCCTGACACACAAACCCCACTACACAACATCCCCAAGTTTTGACTAAACCCTTTTACACAGCATGAACTTTTAGTTATAAAGAAACAACTTTGTAAATCCCTTTGAAATCCTTGCAAGGAAATAAGGTAAAAAAAGGTAAAACAACTTTCCCAAAAACCTTCAGATGAAAAGCAGCATTTCAGGCAAACATCCCAATCATTTACCAGTTCTCCCTGTCTTTCCCAGAAAAGACTGTAGCATATCATTAGGGTTCAAATAAGATGAAAGAAATCCCATCCCCTTGATAAAAATGTCTCAAACCTGCAAATCAAGTTCTATGAAATAAGGCTTAAGCAAAAGCTACTAAACCCAAAGCTTAAAGCCTTATCCCAGCTATGTGGGACAGAGGACACCTCCACTCACCAAGCAGTGCAGGGTCAGGATCCAGCACTAAGAACAGTCCACAGATCTGTTTGTCAACAGAGCCGGCATTGCCTTTAGTTTCCTGTGAAACTTGTGGGAAAGCCAGGCCGCTAAGCTTACTTTGTTAAAGCATGTTGCATGCATGGAGCATTAAGCTCCTACAAGTATCCTAGATGCTAAAAAAACAAATGGAAATGTGTTGTATTCTTGAAGAACATCAAGACAGTAGCTTTGGGAAATGCACGCTGGAGACCAAGAGATTTTTGCAGATTCTGCTACCAGCAATGGAAATTATGAGTTTATGAGCTTGCTGGTTCAGAAAAAAACACTCTTTGAAGTGATCAGAGAAGGTATATCCAGATAAGGATGAAGATCAGCTGGCAAAAAAAACTCCACATCCATCAGGTTCATCCAGTGCAACAACTCACAGTGCAAAGTAACACTGGCAGGACAAGAAGAAATGAATCCTATGTAACTACATCAGTGTCATGCTACGGCTAAATTAAATCAACCCTGTCTTGCAGCTGTGCTAACATGGTTATACTGCTCATTCTGATTGACTTGAGAATCTCCATGCACTACTGAACTCTGATACCTGGCAGCCTCTTGGACTTCTCCAGCAGTCACACTGTGCTGCATCTCTCTTGCCTTAGCATCAAGATCGTCCCAAACGTACACAGTCCAAGAAGATGACAAAGCAACTCAGGTATGGACAAGAGAGGTTAGCCTCCTACAACACTACATCTACTACAACATCTAGGAGGGCTTTATTCCACTACTTCTGGGGAGCAGGAATGATAGCATGCTCCCTTCAGTTTGGAACTGGTAAGAGAAACAGCAGATGACTGGAACAAGAGGATCAAGGGGTGGCCAACAATGACGCCATGGCAGTGGTAATAACCATCCAGTGTTCATCTGCCAATACAGTGTAGGCACAAAGCTACCCTGCAGTGACTCCCTCAAAAACAGAGGCTTTACAAAGAGCAAAAGGTTGGCAAAACCCTGCTATAAGGCTCTGTCCCGTGGAGGGAGGATCCTGGGAAAGTGGGGTCACCTAGAAGAAAGCATTCAAAGTAGTACCCTGCCCTCGGAACAGCTTCAGGATGCAGAAATCAGCTCATGAAAGAAGAAAATAATTGCAGCCAATGCAACAATGGGAAAGTCTTCCTAACTTCTCCCAGGGTATTACAGCTACCACCAGCAGGCCCACTTTGAGAAGGACTGAAGCACTGTGCTTGAATAAAAGCTGCCTTGCAGGCTTGTTTATCTTAAAATACAAGCCAAGGGAACAGCTTGTTTGCAAAATCATTAGTTTGGGACAAGATCTGCTCAAAGCATGTGGAGCACTTTACCAAGACAAAACAAGTGGAACAAAGGTCCCTCACTATCGGTCAGCCAACTTTTGAACATAAGCAGAAATTCTCATCATCTTAAAATGCACTCAGAAGGGATAGAAACTGTCAGCAAAGGAGAGGCTGCACAGTCCTTTGTGAGGAATATTTTCACATGGCATCCCTAAACGTAACAGGAAAAGACTAGGAAAAAAAAATAAAAATATTATTTTGGTTTCCTTTTCAGACACCCAAGTAGAAGAACGTGCGGCTGGGCCTAAGCTCCAAAGACACAAGCAGTTGAAACTTGCCTTAATCAGAAATATTTTAGCTGCAGGTTTTTATTAAGAGTTTACAGGAATAATCAGGAAAATTGAAATTAGGTATTTTAATCTGGTTTTGCAATTACAGTTTTTAGTTTCTCAGTGCTGGCAATCATATAATCATAGAATAGTTAGGGTTGGAAAGGATCTTAAGATCATCTAGTTCCAACCCCCCTGCAGGGACACTAAACCACACTAAATCACTAAAACACATCAGTTTTAGAATTTATCCTCTCCTTAAGTCTGGTAAAACTGTTAGCCCAGAGCACAGGTAATATCTTTATGTATTTAACAAGTAACTTGATCAGCATTTTTACTTTTTATTTAGAAAATTATGGCAGACTTTTTATACTTAATAATTTGCAAAAACTTACTAAATTCTTGGTATAAAGCTAAAAATGGCTTGAAATTGGAATTTAGTTAAGACGGTTTCATTAAATGCAATATTTGATGCACTGGATTCATGAAGTAGTAAGATAACTGGGACTTTTTATATCTGAAGCTGACGTATTAAACACTGGAAACACCCATCTGTACCTAGTGAAATAAGCTGGTTCTTTCTGCCTTCTGTTAACTCAAAAACTTTACCAGTAGGTGATCTTAGACTCACATCTTTTATTTTTAGTCAGTGGAATAAGAAAAAATTCTCCTGCTATTTAAAATTTCTACTAATATAACCAATGGAGTCTTTTAATATAAGTCTCTCCCTGCACTTGCAGATAATGACCCTGATGTTGGTAGTTCCCTGTACATGTGCACCGGGACATAATCAGCAACTTCTGCTTCTGCCATGCTGGGACGTCACTCTGCAGTAGCAAACAATATATTCCTTCAATGTATTTTTATTTCATGGTGTAACAGACTAGTGCATTAAAGATAGGACCCTTTGAATTCAGCTTAAGAGGTTTCACTTACTTGATTTATAAAAAACACCAGATTTTTGATGTACACTTAAAAAGAATGGGACTCAGAAGACTCAACAGCTTTCTACAGATAAATTTTAAGTGTGCATGTGCATTGGTGCTGAAATAGAATAACTATTTAAAAAATAAAACACAAAAATCCAAACATGAGTTTAGGACCTAAGTAATAACAATTATCCCCCAAAACCTCAATTCCTCTAGGTTTGCCTGCCTCTTAGTAACACTTAATGGACAAAAGGGGGTTTCTCTTACTGTCAGTGCTGAAGAGCCTAACACGCTACAGGTACTACGAAGAATAGTAAACCAGATTTTATTCTCCCTCAAGGACCTAACGCTGAATGGTCACTGAAGCCCTGCATGCAGCTTCCACTCCCAGAGCTGGAGAAGGAGGCAGGAGAGCATAGCTTGGCTCACTGGTCCCAGTTGAGTCTTCAAGACCATAAGGAAAGAATAGAAACCAAGCAAATGGGCAGAATCTTCACGTCAAACAGGACTTCAGTATCACACAACTTCAGCATTCCCATGGACCCGCAATGCCTTGGGGTGGGAGTGAGCAGGCAGCATCCTCACCACCCACCACATGCACCAAATGTCACTTCTGCTCGATACACTCTCACACCCAACCAGAGACTGACACGACTTATTCACCTTTTTCACCTTTTAGTTATTTTAATGAAACACCGTAACTTCAAGAGGGGATGGTTCAGCCTGGTTAAGGAGTCATGAACTAGTGAGGATTTTGGCTAAGTGGAGCTGGTTGCACCCACTTGCCTATGTCCTGCTGGAATGGACATGTCCAGTAAGGACACCACCTCTGTAGAACACTACTGAGTCTCTGCCTGTCCCATTGGTAAGTACAGGCTTGTGAATGTCACCAAGATGCGCAGAAGGCATCCTGCATGCCACCTCTTGTGTCCTCTTGCTGCGAGAATCAAACTGCCCCTGCAGCAAGGTGCTCTGGGATGGCACTGGGAACCTTAGTATGTCTGGACACCAGGGATGGGAAGAGCCCTGCTGTGAGTGCTCAGCAGGAGAATGAGGAGCAGGCCTTCCCAACCTCAAACCTTGCATGCTCCTGGATTCCCACCACTGCCACGTCAGAGCAGAGCCTGCCTGCAGCAGCCTCTTCCCAATAAAGTCTGGTAATTAAATTCAATGCCTCCCTGTCAAGCTATTCCAAAGCAGTTCAACGACTGGAACAACTCATGACAGATTGATAAAATGCATAAACTGCTGTGCTGCTGTAATAAGTATCACTGCATACTCATACCTTTCTAAATGGTGAGTTGTAAAAACTGTGCTTGCAGCCATTAAAAAATGAGAACTTCTCTCCCGGTGTCATTGCAAGCAGAAAGGATATATTAGTTAGACCCATTATTTGATTCACAATCCTTAGAAAATAGGTATGCCTTTATCCAGGGTGCCTGTAATAACCAGTGCCTACTTCCAGCAGCCAAAAAACCCCAACCCTCAGTAGGAATTGACTTTAGCTATTTAAATGTTTTATAAGTTTGGGGTTTTTTTTTGTAATTGCAGAAACTTTTCCTAATCTGACATTTGTTAAAACCCCTTATTAGAAATTATGCAGCTGCAGAAAAAAAAAAAAAAAAAAAAAAAAAAAAAAAA